>MU681309.1:2745-28219 GCA_026770625.1 Nicotiana glauca
CCCCGGCTCAAACCCCCTAAAAAAATTTTAACTTTTTTTTCTGTATTTTTAATTTTTTAGTTTTTTTTTTATTTTTCTTCCTTTTTTTTATAATTTTTCTGCACCATCCACCCACCCCCACCCCACCCATAAAATATTTGTCAACTTACATATTTTATGGTAAATTTTTTTTTTTATGTAAGATGAGCATGGTTCTAAAACATATGTCAAGTTGGGCGGGTTAGGTTATGACCTATTGTTTAACCATCTTGACCCAGCCCATCTTAACCCAAATATACTTTGGGCTGGGTTGAGCAATGACCCATTTATTGACCTAACTCATCTTAACTAGCTCAAATTCAACCTAACCCGTCCATTTGCCACCCCTAATTAGGGCAATGGAAATACCGGAATCCAACTGGATCCTGGATTATGTTACGATTGCAAATAATTAGGTGCCACAAATGTTAATCTGCTACAAATTTGCAGAATATTTTAAAATATTGGACAGTTATGTTTTTTCCTCGTTTGAATTTCTCCCAAATTTCTCGTACACAAGCCCATATAGAGGTCCACATCAATTGGGCCCAATGGTAGATCTGATATTCTTTTGGGCCTATAAAACCTAACCACAAATTCCAATATAAGGATAGTATCACTAGGGTTTTCTCTTCTTCATTGATTGAGGTACCGCACCTGAGGGAGGGAGCTCACAGCAGCATCAACAATGGTTCTCAAGTAAACCCTCAACCCTTAATCTCTCCTCTATCTCTCTTTGCATCTTATGTCCCAGCAAACGTTGTGTAATTCCTCATATTTAGAACCCATTTGATAACTTTGTTGCATAAAAATGATCAGAAGTGTCCCAACATTAATGTTTTATGTTTTTTATTTTGTTGATATGAACTCTGGCTATGTGGGAAATGCTTAAAAGTTCAAATCTTTACTGCTTTGGGCATTCTTTTTGCTAGATGTATGATCATGTGTAATGTAGGTTGAAGTCTATTTTAAGGGGAAAAAGGTTTTCTTGTAGATCATTTATTGGTAAAATGTTGCTACACTTGTGTTTGGTTAATTGTGTTTTAATTATTTCGATTAATTAATGTGTGATTAGTATGGCAGAAGAAAAAATAGGTGAAAAGAGGAGTACAGTGAGAGGTGTTACGGTATAGGTTATGTCCTTTCATGTAGATTCCTAGAAGAGATAAATTGGATATACAAATGTTAACCCATTGATTAATGCAAAACGTTTTTGGATCTTGTTGCTCTGTTTGATGTGTAAGCCAGCTTAATTGGTTAATTTGATTAACCATTGAATGCGATATTACCAATAGTTTGGATACTTTAGGAGGTAGCCTGGAGTTTAGTATGACCTCTACCGTTGTTTTATTGAAAGAAACTTCATGATGATGTTATGTGAAGGGCATGTTTGTCGTGGCTTGTGGTCTGTAGCGGAGCCAAAATTTTTACTAAGTGGAGTCAAAATTTAAGAATAAATAAATGCACGACGAAGTGAAGGGGATTCAATACATAGTGTACATAAAAAGTTAGTTTTTACCTAGCTAAACAGTGTATTTGCCCCCTGGAGCTATGTGGCTCCGCCGCTGCTCGTGGAGTTTTCCTTTATTGCCTTTAGTATTATCCCTGGAAGTGATATTTTTTGATACCAAACTGGTATATCTGAACTGATTCAAGGTGACATTTTTTTGGAAAATAGACGTTACTTTTGATAAATTTTGCTGATTGTGTGAGCCCGGATACTTTGTGAACTGTTATACAGGGAGTTATTTGGTTGGCTGATTTTGAAATGCTTCAACTAGACTATCACATCAAATGTGTTTTATAAAAAAAGAATGTGAATTGCCATTTGGCTCTATTAGCGGAGTTACCTCCTCTTTGTTACTCGTTCCGTCCTAATTTATATGAAGGTGTTTGACTGGGTACGGAGTTTAAGAAATGAAGGAAGACTGTTGAAACTTGTCTAAAACAAACCATAAAAATTTGTGTGGCTAGAAATCATTTCATTAGGATAAAAAGGGTAATTTAAGGTAGAATTATTACTAAATATAAAAAGGTCTTAATTCTTTTTTGGGACTGACTAGAAATGAAAGAGTGTCACATAAATTGGATCGGAGGGAGTATGTAATTGTAGACATGCTTTACATTTGGTTTTGCCTTGGTTGCTTATAGGCTATAGCACTTGGAATCAAGTATTCATTAGCTTTTTTCTTACTTCCCTTGCAGGACAGAGCTCTGCCGTTTCAGCGGTGGCAAGATATACCCAGGGAGGGGCATCAGATTTATTCGTTCAGATTCTCAGGTAACATACGAAAAGCCATTTCCTAGCTGATGGTAATTAAAGTTATTTGTGTACTTATTGGTAAGAGGGTGCAGAGTCATGCTTTCTTGTCCGTTCTCGCTTAGTATTTTCTGGTTGTCGTAGGTGTTCCTCTTTCTCAACTCAAAATGCAAGCGGTACTTCCACAACCGCCTGAAGCCTTCCAAGCTTACATGGACAGCCATGTACAGGAAGCAGCACAAGAAGGTGAGTCTGTCGAATAAAGCATCCACAAGTTAAATTTCTGAACTTAACATTCTGTTTTTTGCTTTGAAGTTTAACACTAACATTCCAACATTGAAGGATAAAGCTTTGTGATGTAAAGTTTTACCCTTGGGATACACTTTGTCTTTAAAGATTACAAAGTGTTTATTTAGAAGACTTGGATCTAGATTTGAATTGGTTTTACCTTTTTCCATTTCATGGGTACTTTTCCAAATTAAATTTGTGCTTTGAGACAGTTACATTTTGGGCTGCCCAAAAAAATAGCCGGCAAATCTATATGTTCTGTATATTTTGGCTGTCGCCTGTAATTATTTTGGGCCATTGGGCCAAAAAAAAAATCCCTTATTTTTGTGTTTGATAACATTAGGATATTGCACAAGAAGCTGTCAAGAAGAGGAGACGCGCCACAAAGAAGCCTTACTCTAGGTCCATTGTGGGTGCAACCTTGGAGGTAATCCAGAAGAAGAGAACTGAAAGGCCAGAAGTTCGAGATGCCGCTAGGGAGGCTGCTCTTCGGTATGTATTCACGGAGCTCATGCATTTACTATGAAGGTGACTATATATGTTGTATTTGTCGAAGATGGAGTGATTAATATGTTGGGTTTCTGCAGTGAAATCAAGGAAAGAATCAAGAAGACGAAGGATGAAAAGAAGGCTAAGAAGGCAGAGGTAATGGCAAAGTCACAGAAAGGTGGAGGGAAAGGTAATGTGTCAAAGGGAGCTACAGGAAAAGGCCCTAAGCTTGGCGGCGGCGGCGGAAAACGTTAAGCTATTGTTTATGTTTGTTTTCTAAGTAGTGCTAGAGTGGTTTTTGCATCTTGATTGAATGTAAGTTTTTGATCCAACTGCAGATCAGCAGTTAAAACAATATATTTCTGAATTTTGGTATTGTTTCAAATATGCAGATTAATTACTCTTGTTCCATTATGAGAATTATTTTCCTTGCATCTTAGCTATGACCAATTAAGTATTCACTAATTTATCCCACAAGTTTGTAATGTTAAAATGCACATGTTAGTTTGTACCTAAAAGGGCCTGAATTGTGCCCATCATCCACCTATAGAGCTAAAAATGACTTTCGACACAACTGCCCTATTGTTAACAGCCCATATCCGGTTAATATTTTAAATGAACCTTACCCATTAAACTCATTTGATATTTTCTAATCCCAAAAGGTCACCCAAAAGAAGGTCAAGTATGTTTATGAAGATGCTGTCGAGCTACTTACACTTTGAATTCTGGTTTTGAACAGTATATTTGTAAAGGGTTTTGTAGTTTGAATCCTTTGTACAGCTTATACAATTGTTTACTATGGCTTCTTAGGAGAAGAGAAGTTTGATATATGCCTTTTCTCTGGGAAATGCAATGGCTGGAACGATGCCTAGCTTAGTTTCTTACTAATGGATGTTATAGCATTTTGATTGTCACAATAATATGTCTTTCAGTTTAAAGATGCCTATGGCTTCTTACTATGGAACGATGCCTATGACTTATTACTAATGGGTGTTGTAGCTTTTCAGCAATTTTAATTCTTGCAGCGGCTGCAATCAAACCGTGTCATAAGAATATGTCTTTCAGTTAGAAGATTTTTACAAAAATATAATATTTGTAGTTTGGAGATTCTTGGAAAACTCATGGAATATAGGAATGAATGAACCTAAAAAGGTGATCCACTGTATTAAGGTTAGAATAGCTCCAAGTGTTGTGTCGTTTCAACACCAGAACTTAATCAAGGCTAAAAAATTCAAGAGAATTGCAGGTGCAACACTATACAAATGCTTAAACAGAGCTACTAGAACTTTTGGAACCAAAGAGAAAGTGTACAAGGAGTAAAAAAATGCCAGTACCTATAATTACACTTTTGTAATTTGGAAGCTAAAATCAAGTACACAGACTTCAACTAACTGTAATAGACTTAATTAATATCAACAGAGGATTCATATCAGGGAATATGCCGAAAATATCGACTAAGTTTAATGGGTAATGTCTGATGGGTAAGGTAGATTGGTAGAATGGGTGGGTTGGACATATTTTGGGTGGGTTTTATATCAACCAATAGTTTAATTAAAATATTATTATTTATTAACCGGATATGGGCAGTTAACAATAGGGGCAGTTGTGAGCCAAAACATTAACGGGAAGGTTGTATAGGGTCAAATTTGGCCCTCAACGTCTTTACGCCGATGGGTACGCCCATTGAGCATACGTCAACTAAAGCAAGGGTACGACTTGGGCGTGGGGACAAAGGCGATGCCAGTTAAAATTCAGCGTTCTCACTAGGGGGCGTTGACTACTTTTTGTACTTTTATGATTATTTCGAGGAAGGCCTCCTGCTATATAAAGGAGACCTTCCCATTGTAAAGGGGCATCATTATTATTCTCGAATAATACAACTCTCTGATTTTCTCCTACTCTCTCTCTATCTCTACATCTAACGAACACTTATTCTCGAGTTCATACTATCGGATCTACTACAATAATTTCATCTTTTCTATCTCTAGGTTTTATTATATTTGATTACGATTTACCCTCATTTATCTTTAGATTGTTTTTAAGCTTACAAAGTATAGTGATAACTTTTGAGCCAAATAATTTGGCGCCGTCTGTGGGGATTTCGAGAATCAAAATTATAGTATCAACCTAGAGAACAACCAACTACCATTCTCTACACCACACGAAAAGATGGCCGAAAATAACACAAGATCGAAAGCAATAGTGGGTGTTACAACCAATCTCCTTGGTCCTCTCAATGAGGCCAGTGACGAGGGTATCTTGAATGCAACCCCTAGCACCACACCAAGTGCAGAGATCTCACCTTCTCCATCTGAAGATCTGACGATCTTGTATGAAAAAGGAGCTTCCACATCTGCGGCTAAGGAAGCACCCTCGGTGGTCAAGAAGCTACTGGAAGAATGGCTAACAAGTACTCTAAGTGGCTTGGTTGAGAAGTCACCGCAAAGTAACGTCAGGCATATGCCAACGGTAAGCATCACTGCTGCCTTGGGTGAACCTGAGGTTGTACGAGCAAATAACAAACCCATCGAAGCACATGCCAACGATGGCACGCTAACAGCCATCCTAAAGAAGATGGAAGAAATGGAGAATGAAAATAAAGCACTTCGCGACCAAATGAAAGAGCATCAGGAGAGGGTAGACAAGATCCCCAGTGCTCCCAAGTTGTTACCAAAATGCGACGAGGGAAGGTTCGTCGAACAACCATATACCGAAGAAGCTACCCCTCACTCTATCCCAAAAACCTTCAAGATGCCACCCTACTTGAGGTTATATGACGAAACCACATATCCCGAGGATCATTTGATCCACTATGTCACTGCTGTGAAGGGCAAGTACCTATCAAAAGAGCAGGTACCATCGGTGCTGCTGAAGAAGTTTGGTGAGACGTTGACAGGAGGGGCCCTAACGTGGTTCTCTTAGCTACCAGCTAAGGCAATATCAACGTTCGAGGAAATGGCGGATAAGTTCGTCACCGCCCATGCAGGAGCAAAGAAAGCGGAAGCAAGGGTCAACAATATCTTCGCAGTCAGGCAAACCGCAGGGGAAGGACTCAGGGACTTCCTATCCAGGTTTAACAGGGTAAGGATGAGTCTGCCAAACGTATTTCGGAAGGTATAGCAGTCACCGCTTTCCAAAACGGGTTAAACAGGGATAGTTCGAGGGCAACCAAGAAGCTACTAAGCCGCCTCATGAAATATCCCCCTACCACATGGGAGAAAATCCATAACGCCTATTGCGCTGAAGTACAAGCGGACGAGGATGATCTTAATGGGCCGACCCAACGGCTAACGATAATATACTCAGAGATAAGGAGGGATCGACGCAATGAAGGACGGCGAGAACAACGCCTACGCTCCAACAAAGACCGACACTAGCCATACACCAGATCCTCCCGTACACCACCAAGGCATATGCAGCGATACATTGCCCCACTCCGAAACAAAAGAGGTACACCTCCTTTATTATCTGCCCATAACTTTTGTGGGGCTCCTTCATAAATAGTGTATGCACTGGAGAAGCTGGGCACCAAAGTGCAGTGGCCGCAGAAGATGAAATCAAACCCCGCCACAAGGAAATCAAACGTCCTATGCGATTTCCATCGAGAACGGGGACACAAAACCGAAGACTGCATAGGCCTACGGCAAGAGGTGGTCAGGATGCTGAACCAGGGATACCTGAGGAAATTACTCAGTGACAAAGGGAAAATAAACTTTACACACGGACGAGAACAACCACACGGGCTGCCGAAGCTGCCCTCCCCAGCACGCACGATAAACATGATTGTCAGAGGCAACGACGACTCAGCAATCAATCACGTCAAGTTCGCCACCACGCACAAACTAAAACGGACCATCGCCCATGAACGGTATGACGACTTCGAAGATAGTATCACCTTCGATAAGTCCGATGCCGACAGTTTGTCTTTCCCTCATTATGATGCTTTAGTTATCACTTTACGCATCGACGATACGGATGTAAAAAGAATCATGATTGAGGACGGAAATGGCGCCTGTATTATCCACCCGAGGGTCCTCGCACAAATGGGACTCGAGGGTAAGGTAATACCGTGTTGCATAACACTAATTGGTTTTAACAATGCAGTGGAACGGACATCCGGAGAAATATCACTGCCCATTTTAGCAGGAGGAGTCATGCTGGAAATAACTTTCCACGTGATGAACTAGGAAATGACCTACAACGTCATCATAGGGCGCCCATGGTTACATGCCATGCGATCGGTCCCTTTAAGTTTTTACCAAGTGATCAAATTTCCCACCCCGTGGGGGTATTCATCATTTGAGGTGAGCCGCGCACCGCACAGGAATGCTACAAAAATAGCTCAAGATTGCACCCACACCAAACATCTAAAAGGGGCGAGTGCAGAAGCATAACAATCAGCTGTGTCGGAGACTAAAGTCAACCCGTCAACAGATGCCATCATAGACCCCGACGTCGTGGAAGCCTGTAAAGCAACGGTCGAGGATCTCGACCCAGTCCAATTGGATGACGCCGACCTCACAAAGAAAGCCTACATCGGGCACGACCTCATCAACCCGAGTAAGTATCGTGAATTACTAACTAACCATGCAGACTTATTTGCTATTTCCCATTCAGATATGTCGGGAATCCCGCGAGACATCGCCACCCACAAGCTGAACATCGATCCATTACGCCCGCTCGTGCGACAGATGAGAAGGAAATTCAATGCCGCTATCAATGAAGCGGTCAGCGAGGAGGTAGACAAATTACTGGCCAACGGTTCCATCAAAGAATCGAAGTACCCCCAGTGGGTTGCCAATGTCGTCATGGTCAAAAAGAAAAACGGGAAATGGAGAATGTGTGTGGATTTCACTGATCTGAACAAAGCATGCCCGAAGGATTCATTCCCACTACCCCACATCGACTAATTGATCGATGCCACCGCGAGACATGAGTTGTTGAGCTTCTTAGATGCCTACTCCGGCTACAATCAAATCATGATGGCCGAGGAGGACCAGGAGAAAACAACTTTCATCACCCACCAAGGGACATATTGCTACAAGGTAATGCCCTTCGGGCTAAAAAATGCGGGGGCTACGTACCAAAGACTGGTCACCAGAATGTTCAAAGAACAGCTCGGTAAGACCATGGAAGTCTATATCGACGATATGCTGGTGAAGTCGACAAAGAAAGAAGACCACGTCGACCATCTGAAAGAAGCCTTCAAAATATTGAGAAGGTACGGGATGAAGCTGAACCCCGAGAAATGCGCCTTCGACGTAGCCTCGGGAAAATTCTTAGGATTTCTTGTGTCTCAATAAGGCATCGAGGTCAACCCAGATCAGATCAAGGCGATAGATGCAATACCTGAGATTCTGAACAGAAAAAAACAGGTACAAAAGCTGACGGGGCGAATAGCCGCCCTATCCAGATTCATCTCACGGTCCTCCGACAGGTGACATAAATTTTTCAATGTGTTGAGAAAAGACAACGGGTTACAATGGAACGAGGAATGCGTCGAAGCCTTGAGAAAATTGAAAGCATACCTATCTTCGCCACCACTACTGGCCAAAGCGAGTCCAGGCGAGCCCCTGCTGGTATATCTGACCGTCTCTGAGGTTGCCGTTAGCGCAGTCTTGGTTCGCGAAAATGAAGGTACGCAGTCTCCTATTTACTATATTAGCAAAAACTTAGTGGACGCCGAAACACGGTATCCACACCTTGAAAAGTTAGCCCTGGCATTGGTCGTAGCTTCACGATAGCTCCGACCATATTTTCAGTGCCACCCCATAAAAGTAGTAACGAACTTCCCCTTGAGAAGTGTCCTACATAAGCCTGAGTTATCAAACAGACTCTCCAGATGGGCTATAGAGCTCAGCGAGCACGGTACCTCATATCACGCAAGAACCGCCATCAAGTCGCAAGTACTTGCCGACTCTATAGCCGATTTTAGTGCAGAAATACTGCCAGAAGTGGAACTGGAGGCACGTCGTACCTCCTCCAACACCGACCTATGGACTCTTTACACTGACGGCGTTGCTAATGCCTCAGGATCAGGACTGGGACTCGTTCTCGAGGTCCCCACGGGCGAAATAATTTACCAGTCCGTGCGGCGCCCCGAAATGACTAACAACGAGGCCGAGTACGAGGCTGTTTTTGCAGGTATAAAACTAGCCATCAAATATAGGGCTCGACGACTCGTTCTCCACTGCGACTCCCAACTCGTAGTGAACCAGTTCACTGGGACTTACCAAATCAAGGAGCAGAGACTGTAAAAATATCAGTCAGAGATCCACAGATTAATGACTGAGTTCGACGAGTGCCGCTTCGAACAAATTCCGAGGCCACAGAACGTTGAAGCAGACGGTTTGGCAAAATTGGCCGCATCCACCAAAAATTTCAACAAAGAAAGCGTGATCACCCTCCTCCATTCAGCCATTGATCACACTGAGGTACTCTCTTTAAATTTGACTTGGGACTGGCGCAACCAATTTGTATCCTATCTGCAGGATGGTACACTCCCACTCGACAAAAAATAAGCAAAGAAGCTCCGCATACAGGCCGCCAGGTATTGCCTGATAAACCACAAGCTCTACAAAAGGACGTTTGGTGGACACCCCTGGCCAAGTGCCTAAGGCCGCACCAAACAAGACCAATACTCGAAGAGGTACACGAGGGTCACTGTGGCGCCTATACAAGCAACCACACCCTCGTACGCTACATAATACGAGCCGGTTATTATTGGCCCACCATGAAGAAAGAGGCAGCAGAATACGTTCGCCGATACAAACAATGTCAAAAGTATGCCCCCATGATACACCAACCAGGAGAGCCCCTCCACTCAGTTACTTCCCCATGGCCTTTCATCAAATGGGGAATGGACATAGTCGGTCCCCTACCAGCAGGACGAGGAAAGGTACGATTTCTATTAGTTTTAACTGACTACTTCTCCAAGTGGGTGGAAGCAGGTGCGTGCGCCCAAATACGTGAACAGGAAGTCATTGCCTTCATATGGAAGAATATCATCTGCCGTTTCGGCATCCCCAAGGAAATCAGCTGCGACAACGGACGACAGTTCGTCGGCCAGAAGACGACGAAATTTTTCGACAAATGGCACATTAACCGAATACTCTCCACGCCATATCACCCTGCTGCCAACGGCCAAGCAGAGTCTTCCAACAAAATAATACTGAACATACTGAAAAAGAAACTCGAGGAAGCCAAAGGGCTATGGCCTGAGCTACTACCAGAAGTATTGTGGGCACACCAGACCACACCAAAATCCTACACAGGAGAGACACCATACTCACTAGTCTACAGAACTGACACAGTCATACCAGTCGAAGTCGGCGAACCAAGCTTGAGGTATTCACATACCAGCGGAACAGAGAACGACATAAACAGGCTTCAAGACCTCGACGAGGCCGAGGAAAGAAGAGAAATAGCCCACATAAGAATGGTGGCTCAGAAACAACAAGTCGAAAGATACTACAACAAAAGAGCTAAAGTAAGACCACTCAAAGTGGGAGACTACGTCCTCAAAGCCAAAACATTGGCATCAAAAGACCCAAGCGAAAGAAAACTGGGCACTAACTGGGACGGACCCTACAAAATCACAGCAGCAGTAGGTAAATGAGCATTCCAATTAGAAACAATGGAAGGAAAAACTCTCCAAAACAATTGGAACATCGCCACCTCAAGTATTTCCATTTCTAAAAGGCATTTCTCGAGTGACACTCTTTTTACCTTACCCGAGTTTTGTCCCAATTGGGTTTTCTCGGGAAGGTTTTTAACGAGGCGGCAGAGGGGACACCTGGAGATATTTGTGGAACAAGTTTATCATACCAGCCACTCCATGCGCTCTCCTGACTGACATGACAAAGAGACTGGACTAGCATGATCTCCAACCTGTAAACGGCTAAGGCCATCTCCAACGTGTGAACGGCTAAGGACATCTCCAACGTGTAAACGGCTAAGGCCATCTCCAATGTACGAATGACTAAGGCCATCTCCAACGTGTAAACGTCTAAGGCCATCTCCAATGTATGAACGGCTAAGGCCATCTCCAACGTGTAAACGGCTAAGGCCATCTCCAATGTATGAACGACTAAGGCCATCTCCAACGTGTAAATGGCTAAGTCCATCTCCAACGTGTAAACGGCAAAGGCCATCTCCAACGTGTGAACGGCTAAGGCCATATCTAATGTATAAACGGCTAAGGCCATCTCCAATGTATGAATGGCTAAGGCCATCATTGTCAATATGTCGACCCAACTCGACTATGATAAATGAGTAATTCGACGACAGTTGAAGTTACGTACATGGCTAAGGCCATCGTTGTCAATATGTCAACCCAGCTCGACTACGACAAACGAATAATTCGACGACAGTCGAAGTCACGTACATGGAAAAGACCATCATTGTCAATATGTCGACCCAGCTTGACTACGACAAATGAGTAATTCGACGACAGTCGAAGTTACATACATGGCTAAGGCCATCGTCGTCAATAAGTCGACCCAGCTCGACTACGACAAACGAGTAATTCGACAATAGTTAAAGTTACGCACATAGCTAAGGCCATCGTCGTCAATAAGTCGACCTAGATCGACTACGACAAACGAGTAATTCGACGATAGTCGAAGTTGCGTACATGGCTAAGGCCATCGACAATATTGTGGCTAAGTCCATCGTCGTCAATATGTCGACCCAGCTCGACTACGACAAACGAGTAATTTGACGATAGTAGAAGTTACGTACATGGCTAAGGCCATCGTCGTCAATAAGTCAACCCAGCTCGACTACGACAAATGAGTAATTCCACGATAGTCGAAGTTGCGTACATGGCTAAGGCCATCGACAGTATTGCGGCTAAGGCCATCGCCGTCAACAGTCGCCAACCCTGTTCGACTACGGCAAAAGGCACGTAAATAAAAATTGAAGCGATGCCATTATTAGCTAAAGCCACCACTATTTAGCATTGAAGCCGCCTCCTATCGGCGGATAACACAAACAACGTTCGAAAAGAACACTGAGAATCCTACAAGCAAGCGAGCCCCGCTCTGTGGAGACGAGATACCAAAAATAAAAGATACAAAAGGAAAAGAATAACATCAAAAGTACAACTTTCATTATAATCCAAAAATGCATGTACAAAAGGACTCATTTACATTTCAAAATACAACAAAACAAAAACGTATACAAGTCCTAAGGGGCTTCGCCATTCTGCTCACCGTCCCCCGCCTGACCGCCATCTCATCCATTGCCGCCCCCGGGTTGATAAGTTGCAGAGATCCAGGACCTGGATCCTAGATGGTTAACGTCTTCAAAATTATAGCCGACCGGTCTGGGGAGTCGGAACTATACCCACAGGCTTCGCGGGCAACGCGAGCTACGCGCCGTTGCTCCTGAACCTCCGCCGCAGTAGCTCGACCCGCAGCTAAGAACTCCTCGAGCACGACTAGTTTGGCCTCGACATACACCCACATCTTATGCGCATCCTCATCATACCTTGGCGCAGCAGTCCGCTTAAGGGCTTCAATCTCAACCGCCCTGGTGTCGAGCTCGGCGGTCAAGGCAGTGACCTTGGCTCGCAAATCAGCAGCTTCCGCCGCTACCCCACGACCAACCTCTAATTCCTCTTCCTTCGACTGAAGAAGAGTCTCTAGCTCAATGTTCCGAGCCAAAGCGGCCATCAGCTGCTCATCAACCTGCTCCAGCTCGACCACCCTCCATTTTAGTTGGGCCTCCGACTGCTCAAGGCCCTCACGGAACACCCAAAATTCCTGGTCCTGCTTAAGTAGGTCTGCCAGTGCCCGATGCTTGGCACGACACCGCTGATACTTTTTTGCCATCTTATTAAAAGTGGCTACCTTCCTTTGCGCTCGCCTCCTCCTCTCTACCTCCAAAATAAGAGTCTAAAAAGGAGAAGAAATAGGGAAAAGCAAGTCAGTATGCATCAAAGTTAGCCTTACGGCATACAAAGAAAACTAAAAACTACCTGCAAGGCCGCGCCAGCGACCCTCCGGGATAGATCCCCATCATTAACACCTTTCAGCATTTCACGCTCAATAGCCGCACATAACAGGGTCATATCCGTTGCGGCCTGCTCGCTGTGTTGCAACAGGTTATACCCTCCTAGGATCAGAATTCGGCTGTTGGATCTACCTGCCGTCATCCCTACATGGGCCGGACCCCTCGTTAACCCATCTGCATCCACATGGGTGACCTCAGGGTCCACCCTCTCGGCACCATCGCCCACTTCTCCAACAGCAGCCGACGAACCACTCTCCGGAATGCTGGATGGGCTGGCGTCGGGGACAACCCTCTTCTGGGAAGACGACCTCCCAGAACGGATGGCATCGACCATAAAAACTGGCCTCGACCCCTGATAGGGCTCACTCGACCTCTCGTCTTCAGCATCTATCCCCTTTCCCATTATCAACCGCCGTATTTTTCTCTCTGGCGGCTCCTCACCTTCAGAAGTCTCCTCCACGGGCCGCGGGGATGATATTGAAGGAGTCGCTTCACTTGCGGACGCTGCCACAGGCGCAACCTCCTGCTGAGGAACCTGGGGAGCGCCATCACTGAACGAGCCGCAGGGTATGTCTCCACCCTCAGGGTCAGTCCCTGCCCTAGGCAAGATAACGACGTTTTTCTTCTTCTTAAGGGCACTCCAACCTGCCAACACGGGTAAGTCAGGTAACAAAACCTGAGGGAACTTCCAAACCTAAGCCAAAGAATTACCTGACGGGCCGTATCGTTCACGAAATGCGGCCCAAGTACGACATTTCTCCGCGTAAGGTATCATTCTTTCCACCCATGATTTAATATTATCATTGAACTGAGGTGGAGAAGCCCTCACTACAAAAAAGAGAAAATAGAGAAATCACAGCGGCCGAATGGTCAAGGTCGTAAGTAATCATGAATTCTACAAATAAAGGTACTTACGTTCTGGGTTCCATCTTTCCGAGAACCCTTCAGGGTTAGACACCAGGTGCTCCGTCCTGATGTAGAAATACCTATGCCAAAAGTGGCGGTTGGTCTTATCGTCATATTTCACAACCAAGCCCTTCGTGCCACGGCTTTTCAACTGCAGTATGATACCCCTCAGGTAACCAGGGCTGAATAACTGTAAAAAGTGATGAACTGAGACGCCGCACTCGGCCTTGGCCGCGTACGTGGTCAGAATCCTGCACACCTTCAATGTGTAAGGAGTAAGCTGAGTCAGACACACATTGAAAAAGTGGCAAAGCTCCTCCGTTAGAGGGTGGATTGGGAGACTATAACCGATCAAAAATGGGTACTCGTAAAATGTGCAGTACCCAAGCCGGTGCATATTGGCGTAGTCCATCCCAGCTGGAGCCATTTCCACATAGTCCAGAATATGGTGCATCGCTCGAAGACTGTCTAGGTAGGATCGCAACAAATCATTATGCTCCCAAGGAAGGGCTGGGCTTTTAGTTGGAAAATCCCTTCAAATATGCATCTCCTTTGGGAGGACGTTGTCTACAGTAAAGGGAGTAAGGAGTTTTCATGCTTTTTCCTCTTCGCCACCGGAGGAGGACGGAACCCTAGATGGGGCATTATATTTGGTTTTTTTACTGCTCTGACGATGTTGTGTCATGTTATCCTATGTAAGAAACAAAGCACTAACGACGAGAAGTGTGGCTTCAAAGAAGTGGAAGTGTCTTGCACGAAATAACGGTTGTTAGAAAGAAAGGCAAAAAAGGAAGCCAGAAAAGGTTTTCCAAAGGTTCTAAAGATGAAACGGATTGAACCTTCCCCCTATTTATAGGGTTAGGATGCGCAGAAATCAAAGAGGCATAATTTAAAATGGGCGCAGGAAACCAGAACATCACATCATCCTCTGGACCGCCTCAGGAGTAAGTATAATAATGACGCATGCGGGCGATGACGTCATTTTGAAAATGGAGCCACGCGTCAGCAGCTCGGCGATGTCATACATTTCATCTCGTTCACGTTACCGCCCCCAGGGTGAGGTCAAATTCTCTAAAGACGAGGTTTGCATTTTCGCCCATTGAAGACGTCTACTGAATACACCTCCAACGAGCGAAGGGACTAACTGTATAGGGTCAAATTTGGCCCTCAATGTCTCTACACCGATAGGTACGCCCATTGAGCATACGTCAACTAAAGCAAGGGTACGACTTGGGCTTGGGGACAAAGGCGACGCCAGTTAAAATTCAACATCCTCACTAGGGGGACGTTGACTACTTTTTGTACTTTTATGATTATTTCGTGTAAGGCCTCCTGCTATATAAAGAAGACCTTCCCATTTTAAAGGGGCATCATTATTATTCTCGAATAATACAACTCTCTGATTTTCTCCTACTCTCTCTCTATCTCTACATCTAACGAACACTTATTCTCGAGTTCATACTATCAGATCTACTACAATAATTTCATCTTTTCTATCTCTAGGTTTTATTATATTTGATTACGATTTACCCTCATTTATCTTTTGATTGTTTTTAATCTTACAAAGTATATTGATAACTTTTGAGCCAAACAAAGGTCATTTTTAGCTCTATCGGTTTGGGGGGAGGGGAGGGAATTTTAGACCAAATCTGACAGTTTTGGGAATGAACTTCTATGAAATGGTTTCACGGGATTCAGCCAATTGTCTTGATCGTGGAATATCATTGAGAAATAGGAATCCGGGTTATCAAAGGATTTCCTGCGATTATTTCTAGTATGGAATGAGTCAATCATCCACTTTGGTATCTTATTGAACAAAAATGGTCATATTGTTCCTCCATTGATAAAGGATTTCGATTTTTGGGAAGTATCTTGATCGTCCAATAAGAAGGGTTTCAATTTTTTCAAATGTATTGGAAGACCTATTGATTCTAACAACAATTCAGGCCCCTTTTCCATAGTTTGTACATAGTTTTAAGACAATACAATTTTGCATACGGAAGGGGTGTCTTGGTGTCACTGTAAAGTTGCCATGTGATTAGGAGGTCACAAATTCAAGTCGTGGAAACGACTTCTTGTAGAAATGTAGGGTATGGATGCATACAGTAATTACAGTAAACCTTGTAGTCTGGCCCTTCCCCACTTAAATTATGATGTGTTTGTTGATACGACATGTAGAAGATGAACTCAGAATAACCCATCAAACTATTGAGTTAAAACGGGTCAAATATATAACCCAATTCATTTTTTTCGTTTTTTATTTGTCTACTCCTCTTCTTCTTTTTTCTATTTTGCTTTTTTATCCTATATAAAAGAGTGAAAATTACAAAATATGTAACTAACTACTCATTGAAAACCCTGTCTACATTATTTGTATTTAAGACAATTATCACATTAAGTTTTTTCTAATTATATTCGGATGTTTCCGCTATTTTTAAATACTAAAAATTTTGAGGCCAAAGAGTGCTAATATTAATATTATGGTATAGCAGCCCGCATAGTCCAACATTCATCACTGCCTTTTTCTTAATTTTTGCTTTTTTTCCCTTCATCTTGAGACTGTTTCTGCTCCTTCTAAGTGATTAATCAATTATTTTTTCATTTCTATATCCTCCCATAAAAAGTTTAATATTTTTGCTTTTTTCACTTCATCTTGAGACTTTTTCTAAGAGACTAATCAGTTATTTATTTCCTTTCTATTTCCTCCCATAAGTAATTTAATATTGGTTGAATTTTATAGACACACACTTTTTATAAAGAAATAAGGACATAGAAAGAGAAACGAAAGAGAGATAGGATGAAAGGAAAAAGAAAAAGGAAAGAGGTGAAAGAGAAAAAACGACAGAGAAAATCTTCTATCTATATAGAATAGGAGAAGCAAATCAATATGATGATGTCAGGTGTAACAACAAAAAATTAGTAGGTGTCAAATTTTAGGACAAACTTCCAACTAATTGAAGATTCAAAAATTATTTTATAAAAAATGACAAAATAAAAAAATGGACACAAAGAAATTAACTTACCTAAAATTAACCCGCGTCCGTGTGGGTGAGGGATGGTTTGGGTTAGTTAAATTTTTTTTTTTATAATTATTTTCTTTTTCCTTTTATAAAATAAAAATTATACTTTCATTAAAATTAAAACAATATTATTGAGAACAATGGAATAAAATCTAAAATAAAAACAATATTTCAAGAGTTATAAAATATATATCTTCTATTATATTATAACAATAAAATAGCAGAAAAAAATATTAAATAAAGTAATATGCTAATAAATTTTTTTATTAAAACATTGGATAATGTAATAAAGAATAAAGAACAAAAACGTTATTCTATGATTATACATCGTATTGACAAATAAGATGACAATTAAAATTTATTTAAGCAATACTATCTAATATATTCAAACAAGCCCGATCACAGTTTAATTTAATTAATATTTTTTAATATTGACCGCACATCGCACGGGTACGATTACTAGTTAATTTTTTTTAAATTATTTTCTTTTTCCTTTTATAAAATAAAAATTATACTTTCATTAAAATTAAGACAATATTATTGAGAACAATGGAATAAAATCTAAAATAAAAATAATATTTCAAGAGTTATAAAATATATATCTTCTATTCTATTATAACAATAAAATAGCAGAAAAAATATTAAATAAAGTAATATACTAATAAATTTTTTTATTAAAACATTGGATAATGTAATAAAGAATAAAGAACAAAAAAGTTATTCTATGATTATACATCGTATTGACAAATAATATGACAATTAAAATTTATTTAAGCAATACTATCTAATATATTCAAACAAGCCCGATCACAATTTAATTTAATTAATATTTTTTAATATTGATCGCACATCGCACGTGTACGATTACTAGTTAAAAAAATAAAAACAAGGAAAAAAAGCATGCTGGCAACCGTGAATTTCCTTTGTTTAGAATCTATGTAAAAAGAAAAATCGTTTAACTAATCAAAAAGGGAAAGGGGATAGAATCTAATTCACGTATGGTTTAAATAGTTTCCTTTTATATCTTTATTGTTAATATTTCATCATTATATTATCCAATATCGCAAACTACCGTCTAATGTTTATCAGCTGCTTTGTTCTTTCCAAGAGAATGAATGATTAAGAGTACTATATGATGGGCAAGATATTAATTTTCAGTGTGTATTCACACACTGGTTAATGGATCTTTTTTCGAAAATAAAATTTATATATTTAGAAATAACAACATTTGTACTTCCAATCACATTGGTTTAATTTCCTAATTTAATTTATACCTTCCATTGAGTCCAGGGGTGGACATATGCTATACCGAGAGGGGTCACCGTCACCTGTAAAGTTCGACAAAAATTTCATATATATATGATATGTATCTGTCTTTAAAAAATAGTGATATATTAGTAGTGAACACTCTATATGCAATGAAAAGTAAATTATGGTTGAATCCAAAAGTACACCCCCGACCTTCAAATCCTGAATCCGCCTCTGATATGCAGGCCTCACTCCTACCCTCTGTAGGTAGAGAGGCTGACGCTCGACTTCAAGCATGCATGCATTATATACAATGATAGTGAAATACCTTACACATTTTGGTTAAATTCATAAGTGCACAACCGACCTTCAAATCCCATGTCTGCCTCTTATTGAGGCACTTGACATGCATGATAAAAAGTTGTAAAGTATTATAAATAATGACATTAATGTCAATACAACAAAAAATAGTACATGCTACCTTACAATTACAGTAATACTGACAAGAGACTGGTCCTAATTAATCAAAACAACCACTTACTACTAAAGTACTAATCTTAATTAATCTTCTAATTAAACTTAGTTAGTGCCTGGAAAAAGAAACACTAATTATTAGTGCTAATTTAAACCCAATATGGTGGCATAACTGGATTAAACCCTTCTACATTATTACCGTTGAAAACATAGCTATATTCAGCCATATTATTATTACTATTATTATTCTGATGGTTACTTGTAATAATTCCTCTTGTCTTGTTGGAACTTGGCATTGATGTGCTTTCCACTGTCTCTTCACCTGATATTTCAGTGTATACTGTGGAATTCACTTGTTTCTTTGTGGCTTGTTCCTTCAATATTGCTCTTAATGCCAACACCTATAAAAAAAAACAAGAGTTTAACTCTGTGTTAATGTGTAAAAAAATTATTACACTACCAGATCATCTAAAAGATTTTTAAAAAAAGGACAACCCGGGCACAAAGCATTTTGCATTCACGTAGGATGCGGGAAAGGGCGACACCCCCTAGGGATGTGATGTAGACAGGCTACCCTAATGCAAGCATTATTGGCTGCTTCACGTCTCGAACCCTTGACCTTTAGCCTTTAGGTCACACAGAGACAACTTTATTGTTGCTCCAAGATAAGACAAGCTACCCTAATACAAGCATTAGTGACTGCTTCCACGGCTCGAATCCGTGACCTTTTAAGTCATACGGAGACAACTTTATCGTTATTCCAAAATAAAATAGATTATCTGCTACGACGTTTTAAAAATCTTTACATTATCCGTGTGTATAATTAATTAGTGAAGAAAAGGAAACAGACATGGACAAAATTCTAACTGCATGAGAGAGGATAGTTAAATTCAAAGGAAAACTCAAAAAGAAAAGGAAAGGAAAGGCAAAAAAGGGACAATGTTGTATGAAACGTCAATTTCAATTTTATTACAAGGTATAAGAAGAGTCAATTTTTTTTTTTAAATTTATTTATTTTCATTAAATTAAGCCGACCCTTGCTTTATAATGATGGGGACAACTGAAGTTAAAGTTGCCTCCGTAGTTATGGCTCCAAATATGACGAACCTAACGAACAATGACGCATATTACTCTAAAATAGTTATTTTTCTCAAAATAGCAACTATTATTCTAAGTTTCATAAAAATAGGTTATTTTCTTAAAAAGACAAGGATTCGTTAAGGACTATCTTATCATTAGACATAGGTATCCTAAAACCCCAATCATTTTTTTAGTATTTCTTTCTAGCTTTAAATTTGGGAACAATCTTACTATCTATAATATTTTAAAGATTAAGTAGTCATTCAATCGCTTAAATTAAAAATAGTCGATAATATATAATATATGTATGATCTGTGTATAATATGTATACAAACATGTATGATAAGTGTATATACATACCAGTTAGGAAAAATAAACAATAAATTTGATGGATAATTTATGTAAAGTTTAAATATTTTTAAGCCACCGTTGTTTTCCATTACCATCTTCGGTTTTCCCATTATCAGAGGAAAGTTAATTTAGGTGACTACATAAACTAGATATTGATTTAAAAAAACATTAACATCACAAAGAAACACCAAAGTATAGGCTTAGGGTGAATCACATAGGAAAAAAATTTCCAAAGAATGAGAAACAAAAAGTATTGAAGACATAATTAAGTACTTAATTAATATATGTTCTCTTTCCCAACTTAATCTTTTAGATGAGATAATCGTACAGTTCATTATAGTATCAAAGTAGAAATTCTGAGTTCTAATCTCACTGTCACCCCATTATCAAAAAAAATTGGGGTATTTTTACATTATCAAATTAATTATATTTGGTAGCCGAAACAGTGTATAACATTTGTATACTTTATGTATAACATACATCATATATATATATATATATACACATATATTTTTTCGGCTATTATTTTGAGAAAGGCTGTATAATGTCATTTTCTCAAAAGAATCTTTATGTACTTGGCGCAAGAAAAAGAGTCACGCTCACCCACAAGAGAACACGTACTTAATTTGTTCTTTATACTTTTAGATAAAACGGTCATACACAATTCATCGACAATAAAAAAGCATACAATTTTTTTAAAAGTTTTGCATGAATTACATGGATGCAAGAAAGTGAAGAGAGAATTTCTCAAAACTAACCTCATTTTGAAGCTTCTGTTTTTCCCTAGAAACTAAATCATAGTCTTGTTTAAGAGAATCATAGAGGCGTTCGAGCTGCTTAGACTTCCATCTAGCTCTCCTATTTTGAAACCAAACAGCAATTTGACGAGGTTGTAACCCAAGTTCTTTAGCTAGTTTCATTTTCCTATCAGGATCAAGTTTTATCTCTTCTTGAAAGCTGTTTTCAAGTGACTCTAATTGATCACTTGTCAATCTTTTCTTCTTGTCCAGTTGATTCATAGCAAAGTTGTTGTTCAGTTTGTCCATTGTTGGGAGCACTCCACCATTTTGTGTTTGCATTGCATACTTCATTTCCATACCTTTAAAAAAAAAGAAAAAAAAAACACCAAAGATTATATTAGCATGTAAAGATATGCAACATCTATATACCCAGTGTATTTTTACAAATGGGGTTTGAGGGGCAGAGACGGACCTACGTTGTAAAGAGAGGGGTCACCGGCGGCACCTGGATAATTTGACAAAAATTTCATACATACAAGTATATGTCTTTTCAAAAATAATAATATAATATACTAGTAGTGAAACATATATAAGCAAATTTTAGTTGAACGCAAAAGTAGACCGGTAACCTTCAAATCCTGGGTTAACCTCTACTAGGGAGTATATTATATATGTATACCTTACCTATGCCTTGTGACGGTGGAGAAACGGTTTCGGATAACCCTCGGCTCAAATAGCATATAAATAAATGGTTGTAAGAAATGGGCAGTGTTCAGGCTGTCAAAGTTTGTACTAACACTTGGTTCTTACTTTCTTTAGGAAACTGAGAAAAGACAGCAATTATTAAAGGTATCAATGGAAAAAGGAAAACTTCATTATTCTGCCATAGTGTAAATTCAAGTTGTTGTTGTTTTTTTTCCTTCTTTTTTTTTTGTGTGTGTTGTAGATCACTCATCTATTCTTGGAATACTTCTTTATCCAGGAGCTAGGTCCAAAAAAGAAATCCCTTAAAGACTATAATGAAATGGCAATTATCTATATTAAGATAACAAGCTTTCAATATATCAAATGATGAAAAGAACCCTATGAAGAAATGGGATAAAACAATGATTAGAGTAAATGTGGAAATCATGCAAAACACATCAAACATAACATGACAACAAACCCAGTATAATCTCAAAAGTGGAATCTAGGGAACCATACTTCTACCCGGTAAACCTTCGACTCAAGAAAAGATGAAAAAAGACGAGAAAAATAAATTACAAGACATTTTTTTCTTCTTATAGGTTTACCTGGATATTGATCATAATTGTAGCTGTAGAGGAAGTTGAAAGAATTATCAGGAGGAGCAGGTCGAGAAACAAATGGTCTAAGATTCCCATTCCAGTCCATATTTTTGGACTCTTTTCTTTTTTCCTTCTAAACAAGGCAAAGATCCAAGAAAACACCCAAATTCTAACCCCTTAATATATTGACAAAAATCTTTCTTTATCTAGTATTGGTCTATTGGACCAGTACTGCTCAAGACTATGGACCACCTTAAATTAAAAAGGGGTTAATTAGGGTTTGTCCTTTTGAAAAAGTATGAAAACTTTCTTGGTTTGTTTTGAAGAAACAAAAGTGAAAAATGAGAAGAAGATGTTGTAGGGAGAGTTTACTACATTTGTGGATAGAATCAGTCAGTACTTAGCATTGTGTCAACATGTGAAAGAGATGGATTGGGAGGGTAAGAATTAGTTGTGAAGTTTTATGCTTCACTTTTGGGAGCAACTCATAAATAGGACTTCCTCTTTAGGTTTGGATGTTTTAGGGTAGGGGGGTGGGTGGTGGGGTGGGGTGGGGTAGATGGATACTAGTGTGTACTAATTAATTGTGGTTTTTATTAGTGTTAAATTTCAACAAGGACACTCAAATGATATATTTAAAGAACTATATTTAAAATATGTGTTCATTAACTATAGGTGTAATTTGAGATCACTTAATCCTTATGAAGTACTTATGAAGTACTAATAAAGTTCACTTCATTTAGTGAAGTGGTAAAAAAGTTATTTATTTATTTACTCCTTCATATCCCTTTTATTTGTCATTTTTGACTTTTGTATGCTCCTTAAAAAAATAATTTGACTAAATGATACTTCTTTATTCTTTGACCTTAATTTATTACTACTCTTGCTTTTACTAATATTAATCTCTCACAGGTTTTATTAGAAAATTTAAATTTCTAAAATGATAGATTTTTTGGATCATTATTTTTAGTAACCATGACAACAAAAAAAGACCAAAAGAAGTATTATTATATATTGGGGGTAAGAGAAGGGAAAATGGAGAGGGAAATTACAAGATAGAGAATCAAACTCGAACTAATTAACAAGGTGAGAATTTGGGTAGTTAACCAACTGGATTACTACGATTTTCAAATAGTAAAAGAAGTTCGATTTAACTTGTACACTGACAACATAAATAACTTTATACTATTAATATAACATAATTAGTTATACCATATTATTTGCCTTATTTTTCAGATTAAGGTATAAATCTATTAATTATAGACAATTATGTGTAGTTCCTCTTAGTGATTCATTTGTGTAAAATTCTTTCACATTATCATTATAAAGTTAATTAGGAGTGTAAGAAAATTAGGATTTTTATCAAAGGTCACAGTCTAAGGAAGTGTATGGTCCCCTAAAGGCCAAAAAATCAGACAAGCTGCCTTGAGCTACTCTCACGCCTCTCTTCTCATTGTTCTGACAAATTAACTACTTTCTTCCCCCTAGTACTTCTACTTCTTAGTATGCAGTACTTAGTTTCTTCTACGGCCTTTAGTTTGAGTCTCTCTCTATTTATTACTACTATCTAAGATCAAGACGTAACTCTAGAAATGCATAACCGATTTTTTCTTTTATTTCGCACTTTCGAGATCTTGAAAACCTCATTTTTACTTGCTTCGATTTGCGTGCGCAGTCCGAGCGCATAGCCGAAAAACTTATATATGAGTTCTATGTGAAAAATGGTAAATTTTGATATTAATATGCATAATATTGACTTCGGTCAATATTTTGGGTAAACGGACCCGGACCCGTGATTTGACGGTCCCGGAGGGTCCGTAGAAAAATATAGGACTTGGGCGTGTACCCGGAATCAAATTCCGAGGTCCCAAGCCCGAGAAATGAATTTTTCTGTGAAATTGTTTTCTGAAATTAATTAAGGAAATTGGAAATAAAAAATTGATTAAAAGACTATGGTTTCGGGCTCGTATTTTGGTTCCAACGTCCGGTACAAGTCTTATATATGATTTAAGCACTGTCTGATCACGCCCAAGTATATCCTCTAAGTAGGATTCTGCGGACGTTGCAAATAAAACCCGAGTATTACGCCCAAGGTCGAATCCACAGAGAGTCAACTTATCAACTGCTACCTTTAGATCTACTCAATTCTTTAGAACCAACTTCCAAATACTTTTGAATCACTGTTGAGGTTTCTTTATGAACTAAACTTGTAGAAAAATAACAATCTATAACTAAATAACTAAGGTTGTAAACAAATATGAGAAACAAGCTAAGGTAATGACTTCCCCTATTGATGGAATCCCTTTTGTTTATGCTTCATACAAATTTACCGACTCACTTTATTAATCATGAACACTCAACTCACCGTAACTCTCTTCCAAGCAATCACAGCAATATATTACTGCACTCTCCCGAGCTACACTAGCTAGCTTTAATTAGCACAGTTCACTTAAGATTACACACAAGGCTTCGTTATTCCTAATCCTGCCTTTAAACCCGCAGATATAGATTTCTCTTATTCTTTAGGAGTGGTTTTATTCAACAACTACCTAAATATGTACTATTTTCCAAGTTATGCACACTAAATAGGCACAACTAATTGAGGATCCTGTCAATTAACTACAACAAGAACATAGTTGAATAAATAAAGATTAAAATTGGCAAATTTGCATTAACATAAACGAGAAGTTTATCCCCCAATAGGTTCCATCAAGACCTTAGACAAAGAAATTAGCTACTCATAACTATGGGTAAATAAACTAAAATAGAATTCATCATCAAAAACAAAAAGAAAAGAAGAAAGTTATTGGGAAAGATCTCTCACAATAGTTTTTCCTTCCAAGATAACCTAATAATCACTACTTGCCTCCTTTGGGCGAAGTTTATAGTTTAAATAGGGTTTAGGTCTAAAAAAATCCCGTTTTTACACTTTGGTCCCTTATCTTTACGGCGCCTGCCACGGTTCTGCCGCGGTCGCGGTGGAACCGCAGCAGAACAGTGCCTCTGGTTCTTCAATCTTCTGCAGTAGCTTTTCACCGCGGTTCTACCGCGGTCGCGGTAGAACCGCGGTGGAACAATGATTTCGGCACTAAAGGGCTGGTACAATGTGACTTCAATGAGAATTTGTATTTTTGGCCTCTTTGCACCAGTATTGACTCCAAAATAGCTCCTTAGCCTTCCTTAGCTATTTATTACCTATAAATCATGAAAAATACTAATAATAGCATTTTGTTATCATATGTATCATCAAAACAACATAAGAATGTGATTATTTAAGGTGTGATTATAGTCAAATTC
>MU681310.1:2175-15736 GCA_026770625.1 Nicotiana glauca
AAATATATATATATATATATATATATATATATATATATATATATATATATATATATATAAGGATCAGGAAGTAATTACATTGTCATTTTGTTTTCTCCAATCCCACATTCCATATTTTTTAATATTTCGAAAGGTCGTCCTGGTATCTTTAAATAGCCATTTTCTTCCTTCCTCCGACTCTACTTAATCAACAAAAGGATTTTCAATTCTTCGTTCTTTCTTAAATCTTTTGTTTATAGATTATACTTATGTAGAATATAGCTTAAAATGAACAATGCGTAATTAGAAGCTTACTCATTTCTTTAGCTAAGGACAAATGGAGGAGCCAGCTTCTTTCATTTTCTATTTTTTTTTCTCGCTCGGTGTCGGGTATCACTTTGGGTCTACAATTAATCCAAATTCGTGTTGAGTAAGACTCATAAAAGGAGGAAGCACTCTTCTATCAAGATTTTTTTCATTCTCTTAAATCATACCCGAGGTCTCTAAATAAGGGCGAAGGAATTATATCCATCCCATCACAACTCTTGACGCCATGACGGCAGAGGAGCTAGCTTCCCTGATAAGCCCAATTAGAATCTATTGACTCTTTAATAGTATATTATCTTTGCTTATACGCAGAGGCAAAGAACTTCTCACAACCCACCCACCCCCAAAAACCCCACCACCAGTGGCGGATGCAGGAATTCCACAGAGGGGGTTTAAAAAAAAAATTTGTAGCTAGTGGGAATTGAACCCATGACCTTATGTACATTTTAAACCCCCTTGATCACTAAACTACCCTTTTGGATTGTGTTAAGGAGGTTCAAAACTTAATATATAGAGATAAAAAACAGATTTTGCCTTATATATACAGTGTAATTTTTTGGCGAATGGGGTTCGGGTGAACCCCTTGCGCCCCCTAAATCCGCCCCTGCTCACCACCCCATCTCTTATTCTTACACGCATCTTACTAAATTATGTTAGAAAACTGAAAAGTTATCCAACCAACAAGATTATGCCTCTTCACCAAAATTTTGGGTCCCACAAATCCTATATCCAATCAAATCTCTTGATTTTATGGCCTCTCTTTTTCATTTTCTTGATCCCTTTGACAATCAATCCCCCGACCCAACAACTACCCTCTAGTTCATCCCCCCACCCACCCCCTTACCAACTTCCCTCTCTCCCCTTTCTTGAGTTATTGCCATATTTCATCAAAAAATTTGCAAGTTTAGCCAAAAACAAGAAGTTGGGATGATGGCAGGTTGGTTGATGAATAACCAGAAATTAAGTCCTATGGGGTTGATCAAAGATGAAATGGCCATGAATTACATGTTTGGCCAAAAATCTAGTCTTGATCTTATGCAAAATTGTGACTTGCCTCCACCTCTCAAGGTATTTTCTGGCCCTGATAAAACAGTGTTATCACCGACGAATAACGTATGGAGGGTGAAAGAGGAGGATGATCACAAGGAGGCGAATATCGAGCCTAAACAAGAACTGGGGAGTGACAGGTTCGAGCTGCTAAAGGCTTTGAGACGATCACAAACACGAGCAAGAGAAGCAGAGAGGAAGTACCAAGCACTGCATAAAGAAAAAGATGCTCTTTCGAATTTTCTGATAGAAGAATCAGCACGATCGCGTGCTTATAAGAACTGGATCAAAGTTCTTGAGTTACAAATCCTGCAGTTAAAAACACAACAGCAGCAGCAAAAGGTTGAAAGATTGCACAAGACAAAAGAGGATGAAGATAAGAATGCTGCAAATGGTGTAACATGGTTTATGGCTGTTGCATTATGTTTAGGCATAGCTGCAATTGGCTGCAGATACCTGCTTTAATTTACTGACTTCTTTTTTCTCCTTTCTTGCATCCAATTAAAAACCAGGTGTACATAGAAACACTCTGTTTAGCAGTTGAGAAGATTAGTTTTATCAGGTATTGTTATAGTACTATGATGTTGGAAACACAACAATAATAACAACAACAAAAAACCTAGTATAATCCTACAAGTGGAGCTGAGATTACCTTACCTAAGAGAGGTTGTTTCAACGAAAACAGTAGCAACAAGCAGTAATAACAGCAAGATATTAAAAAACAAGCGTAATGAACAACATGCAGTAATAGGGATTTACCAATAATAAAATAAAATGCTAACTACTAATCCTACTGGTACGGGGAAGACACACGATTACCTACTTACCTTCTACCCTAATTCTCGAACTCCACACCTTCCTATCAAGGGTTATGTTCTCAATGAGCTGGAGCAACACCAAATCCAGCCTAATCACCTCTCCCCCGCACTTCTTTGGTCTACCTCTACCTCCTCACACCTCACTAGGGCATATGTGCTTCTCCGTTTCACATGCCCAGACCATCTTAGCCTCGCTTCCCGGATCTTGTCCTCCACCGAGGCTACTCCTACCCCATCCCGAATATGATGTTGGAAAAGCAGAATTAACCAAATGCTACAAATTAGACAAACTGTATTCTTGTAATAACGCCATTTAACTGTTCACTGGCAACATCAAAGGTTCTGAACACACAAATATATGCATGTGGGTGTTTGTATACATATAGGAGCAAATAGTACTGTCTCACAAGAGGGGGTTTACTACATAAACATAGATATATATATTTACATAAAAAGCTCTGGGTTACATAGACAGACAAATATTCACATGAATGCTTCATAAACTATGTTACTCTAGTTCTCATGTAATGGACAGGTGAATATTCCTCAAATGGCCATAGCAATTCTCACTGCTGTCAAAGAACTCCAAACAAACCCAGCAAACATGTTTCCCGCACCTACACTCGATATGATTGCAACCATCTATCTTCTCAATTGTAAAGCTGCAAACTGGACATTTCTTGACATTCTCTTTTCCCTTGGACCATTCCTTTAGGGAGGAATCAGGGTCATTTTTAAACTCCCGGTACATCTCACATGAAAGGTATGGATGATACTCGAGGTGGCATCTAGTACACGTCTCCACATAGCATGCACCACAGACAAAAGGTTCACCAACCATACCAGGATCCGCAACACGATAAACTGAAGGGCAGTCAGGTGAGGGGCAAAAGCGGTAGGTACCCCCATTGGCTGCCACAAAAGCCCCCAATGAAGCCCTGAAAAGTTCCTCTAACTTATCATTCGACAATAGCGACTTCAAATCAGCAAGCAAAATGGGTTCCCTACAACCTTGGCGCATACAGCAGACAGGGAAACCTTCCCGGCTTTTGATCGCGGACTCACATTGCTCTAGCAAGCATGACCGACAGAATAAATGAGCACAAGCTTCAAGTCTATAAGGATCCTCCAGTTCACACAAGCAAACAGGACAGTCAGCCTCATCTCCCGTAGTTTGAGTTGGTACACCGCTTCTTTGAGAAATTTCACAGATTAAGTCCTCAACTTTTTGCTTCAAGTCTTTACTACCATTGATACAGATGCAATGGCGCTTTGTGTTCAGAGAGAATTCTGCCCCAGGCACCTTTTCTTTAAGGCCATTAAGATCTGGTCCAAACGTCTGAACAACTCTTTTCATCAGGTCAGGAGGCAAATGTTGTCCACGAAGATGAACTTCAAGTTGCTTGCTTTCATGTAGCTCCAGAAGGGAATCTATTAATCTCTGCTGCGCCCTATCAACATCATCTGAAGAGCCAAAGATTCGTACAAGTAGGTTATGCTTGTCAAAAAGAATATAGGTTCCTGTCTCCCGCTGAATCCTGTTCATAATGTTAGTTCCTTCGCGAGAGAAGAGAAGTTGAACAACTGTTGGAGTAATGTCCATGTGATCTACAATCTTGCCTTTCATAAGTTGCTCCAATGGCCTTCTCATCTCTGCCACAACTTTTGTAGCAATGGCAGATATCTTAACTCTATAGGAACCGTTATCATTTCTCACGATGTTGCATTCCACGCCTGCGAAACAATCAAAACTTCTTCTCACCAACCAGTTAAATAAATCCGGGATTATCTTAAATTATGATACAAATAAACATTCATAACAGGTAGCAGAATAAGCCCCCGCTCTCTGCAGTCCCTAGTTTTCTCCTATCCACAATCAAACACAAAAATGGAGAGGGGATCTGCAAGCCCCTTCTTGTGGAGGAGGTCTCGAGATAAAAGACAACAAAGTTTTATATCAACCAATAATCAGTGCCACTAAGAAAATTTAGAAGAGTGCAACAGGAATGTGAACAACAATATAAAAAGCAGTCAACACTTGAAGGCATGAAACAGGACACTTCAGCTTAAATTTTAAACCAAAATCAGCCACTTTACGTAAGCAACCCAGTTTGACAGACATAACCAGCAGATCTCAAGATTTAATTTCTACTATCACCATTTTTTTACTGACATGGAAACAGAAAATATTTCTAACAAGGCCCAATTTTTCAAGCAAAATTGGATAGTGAGCTCCATAATGAAAAGAATCCAGCAAATGATGAATTAAATTAACATGTAATTTGTTAGTAAGAAATATGAAGGAAACACTGTAGCAGGACATACCATTTCTTCGTCGGAGGCTAGCAAGTAAGGAATCCAGCTGGTTCCTAATAACATGATAAACTGGTGCAGGACAGGAAACAGAGCTGTGAAACAGTTGTTGACATCTTATTTTCTGCCAGGAAAGGCATCCGGGCAATACCTTGCCATCAATTTGCTCCAAAGCCTTGGCTGCTTCAAGATGAAGACTTCCGTCAAAAGTGATAGCTGCTCTTGTGTAAGTATCCTTTGGTTCCGGTTGGAAGACCTGGACGCGAACAGAGTTAACATATGGAATCATATTAGGCATGAAGGGAGATATTACTTTCCTAAGTGCTTCTTCACAAGTAGCTACTGGAGGATCTTCTACAGCAGTTCCTCTCACCAAGAACAAATCCAAAATTCTCCTATTTGTTGATGCGCTCAACACCTCGAGTATCTCTGCCTCAGAAATCTCCCTATCAATTCCAGAAATGACCAAGTTGTCAGGATACTTATTGCTTGGCTCACAACGGATAATCCTTTCACCAATCATCAGGTCAGAGAAGTCATTTATCATAAATGCAACATCACTTGGGTCGCATTTTAAAAAGGCTAATCCTCTACTGTATTTACGAGGCCATTGGACTTTAGCTCTGAGAGCTGACCGGAACATCTTTTGATCACTGCCATGCATGCTGCTCCTAGACGGAACTACTTTCAGAAAGCCACCATTGAATTCCACTTGATCTAAGAATGCAGCTTGTTTTGCAGCATCAGGGGTAAGAAATGTCACCCTGCCCCACTTGTTCTCCTCGCTGTCCTGGCCCATCCCAGAGGACTTATACACCGCACAAATACTACCAGACGTGGATCTCTCCAGAAACATCAGCAGTTCCTTATCATCAATTGCATTTCCATTTGAATGAAATATGTCCACAGTCAAACATCTCTTCTCAAGCTCCAAATGCTTTATCATAGCACCAGCTCCAAAGAGGGCAATAGAGGCTGAAGCTGCCGAGCCTCCACTGAATAGGCATTTCTCTAAACATTCGTTCTGCAACAACTTACTTTCATACTCTAGGGCATCATTTACGCAGCAGGTAACACTCTCCATGTGTCTTGAAGAAGCATATAAAAGAACCTCATTGTCATCAACATTGACTTGAATGCCTATCCTGTCATCCACATAAGTAGTTCTGATGCTCGTGACAAGATTATTAATGTTACATTTAGATTTTCCACAGAATCTTTTGAGTAGCATGACTCCGAAGCCTGTCAAAACCTTCTTTTCTAGCTTTTGGGCATCCATCTTCAGAAAATCAAACAAAGGAGCAGGATTGAGGCTATGAAGAGAACTGAACTCAAATGAAGTAACACAGACCAGATATTCATAAGTTGCTGCAAGGACTTCCCCAAAAACTACCCAACGTGGCCGTTGGGCAAAATTCAGAAGCGAACAGGCAGGATGTAGTTGGACACACTTCCCAGTTAGTGCAACCTCATAACCAAGCTGATCATAACCTGAATACATAGCAACATTTTCTGCAAGGGAAGAAAGAATTATACTCTGCAAAACTTCGTCATGCTTGGTATGAACTTGAGGATCCCATTGCCAGTAACTGGCAATGATCATATTTAGTTCGTTTTGAAGACAGGTTTCCAGTTCCTGCACAGTTTCCTGGCATCTCTTCATGGATTTAGCATTGATACTATTATCCCAGCACCAGCTATTCTTCTTTTCCCTAGGCACAGCCTCCCATTCCCTGTAAACAGATAATAAAGTAAAGAGGTCACCATTTGGATGGCAAAATTGCACCTTAAGGCGATCAGATTTTAGCTTGTCTCCTTCGGAGCCAACCCTACAGAAAATGTTGCTGGAATTTGCCATGACAGCAGCAAGCACAACACCTTCTCTACCCATACGTTGATCAAAGCAACCGAGGATCATTTTGCCCAACCTAGGTTCAATACCCAACTTGACCAGTTTTCGTCCTTCTGCAGTTAATACATATGTATCATCATCTCTCTGTATAACAGCTCCGAGTTGAACCAGATTTCGGGTGGCCATCTCGATAGCTTTGGGGCTAGGTGCATCAACAAAATCAAAATCCTGCACATTCTTGATACCTAATGCAAGAATCCTCAGCACTGCAACACCAAGATGAACTTTGCGAATTTCAGGTTCCTGATGACAAGGCATTCCCTCAAAATCACTTTGAGAGTACAGCCTGTAACACTTTCCAGGTTCAGTTCTCCCTGCACGACCAGCTCTCTGGTTAGCGGAACTTTGGCTCACACTGCATATCCTGAGAACATTCATGCCAGTGCCAGGTTCAAACCTGCTTTCTTTAACCACACCAGAATCAACAACATATTTGACACCGGGAATTGTCAGTGATGTCTCGGCAAGATTTGTGGTGAATATTACCTTTCTCCTCCCTGGATAGGAGAGAAACACTCGGTTTTGGTCATCATAAGATAACTTGCCATGTAAAGGTAAAACAATGGCCAGAGGTGCTTGAAACTTGTCACAAGCCCACTCAACTTCACTCTGAGATGTCAAGAAGGCTAGAATAGCTCCCTCTCCCTCCGCTCTATGTATCTCAGTCACCATCTTGATAACATCATGGACATAAGGGGCAATTGCACCTACTGCAGGATGGCCATCAGATTCACAGGGGACATAATTAATATCAACCGGAAAAGTTCTGCCCGCCACATGGAAAGTTCCACAACCAAAGAAGTAATCTGCAAGCTGGTATGCATTAACGGTGGCAGACATAATAATAAGCCTCAGATCAAACCTCTGATGAAGTAGGTTCTTTATTAATGCTAAAAGAAGATCAGTGTTTAGGCTTCTTTCATGTGCCTCATCGACTATGATGCATGAAATCTTGGACAAAGTCTTGTCACCCATATAGTGCTGTAGTAGGCAGTGATCTGTCATAAAAATTATCTTTGAATCAAACTGTTGACAAGACGAATATGATGGATTGCAGGTAACTGTATTATCATCATAACACCCCTGGCTTTCCTCTCTAACCCTCCTTGATAAAGAGTTGGCAGCAAGTTTCCGAGGCTGAGTGCAAATCATAGAACCATTGCCAGCTATTCCTGAATCAGCAAGGAACTGCACTAATTGTGTGCTCTTTCCTGATCCAGTCTCTCCAACCAAAACCGTCACCTAGAACATAACCATCAAAAAATAACGCAACGCATCGCGCCCAAAAATAAAAACTAAAGCCGCCAAAAAAAAAAACTCATCTCATTCAGATCACTCCATGATCCTTCTGTTTGTATGCATCTTAGGTGATCTAAATAAAAGGGCAGCACGGGTCGCTTGTGGTCCGTCCCTTCCTCTCCCCCAAACCCCGCGCATAGCGGGAGCTTAGTGTACCGGGTTGCCCTTTTATTTAGATCACCTAAGATGCATACAAGCAGACCTAAAAGATTATTCCTTGATAAAAACCACTGTTGAAAAGTCAAAAATGAATAACACATCTTATAATCTATGTTGCTCAGACTCTCCGAAAATATCACGCTAGATTCTCCAAAAGCAGTTTTTGAGAATCCGACACGGGTGCGCAGTATTTTGGAGAGTCCGCGCAACATTAGCTTATAATCAAATGACAAAATTGAGAACAACAATACAAGGTAAAAATTATCTTTAGCACCTGCAAACAACAAGATAAAATCATTAAACACAATTTAAGCTCCTCTTAATCAGTCAAAGCAATTTATAACTCTTTCACCAAAATGTTCTAGTCAAATTCCCACAAAATCAAAAAACAGTTGCAAGTCTATTTTTTTTATTTTTGGTTAAATAACAATAGTTGCCATTACAATTGGCATATGTTAAAAACAGCATAATTGTTACTTTTCTGCAAATGTTGTAGCAAAGATTCGCAGAAAAGCCCCTTAAGTTCATATATTTGCAGATAAAATATAAGCTCGTTACTCTTTTACCAAGATAAGACAAGAGAGGTTGTTCTGATGGTAAGCAACCTCCACTTCCAACCAAGAGGTTGTGAGTTTGAGTCTCCCCAAGAGCAAGGTGGGAAGGAGGGAAGGATGCCGAGGGTATATTTGGAAACAGCCTCTCTACCTCAGGGTAGGGGTAAGGTCTGCGTACACACTATCCTCCCCAGACCCCACTAAATGGGATTATAGTGGGTTGTTGTTGTAGTTGTACTCTTTTACCAAGATGGATTACATGTTCTAGTTGCAGTCATCTCGTACCCATGCGTATATCTCCGTATGCTTATCTTGATGTCCATATGCATCGTACATGTTAAAAGCCTTGACATAAGCGTAAATTTGCTCCCGTAGCGCGATGGATTTATGGCAGGAAAACAATCTCTTTTATACAGTAAAAGATCACTCCATTCCAATTTATGTGGCCCTATTTCCTTTTTCGTCTCTTCTAAAGATCTCTTTATAAATTTGAAACAATTTCACTAGGGGTGTTCATAACAATCCGAAAACCCGAACCAAACCGAAAACTAAACCAAACCGACCAAAGAAACCGATACTTTTTGGTTTGGTTTTGGTTTTGAAATTTAAAAATCTATCAAATTTGGTTTGGTTTTGGTTTTAATTAAAAAAAATCACACTAAACCGAATATAGGAGTAGCTCTTTTAAATTTATTATTACACTTATATATATGTATACTTTTATACAAAGTTTTAAAATTTTTATAGTAAATATTAATATTTTGCATTTTTAGTTAGTTCTTTACCTTTACATTCTAGTTTAATTGGTAGTTTTCTTTTGTTAAGTGTAAGAATCTATTTCATGTTAAAAATAATATATTTTTAATTGAGTCCTTAAATTATTCATCACTATTTGATTCAATTATCATTAATATATCTTGGTAAATAATAGATTTCTCAAAGGGCAATTGATTGATAGCGTTACGTTGAAAATGTGGTCGCCGAAATGTGTGTTTGGTAGTGTATGTCTTATATTTAAGAAAAAACCGACAAACTAACCGGAAAACCCGAAAAAAATGACATAAACCGAATCGAGAAAAAACCGACTTAATCGGTTTGGTTTGGTTCTAATATTTGAAAAAACAACTTACTTGGTTTGGTTTGTTTTTAGGAAAAACCCGGTCCAAACCGAACCATGAACACTCCTAAATTTCACTAAAATTTCCCATTTTACCCTCAGTGAGAAATTTTTAAAGCATGTTATAGCATGTCATTGTTTAAGACAACAAGTTAGCAACACAAACATTATTACATGTTTAAACCGCGAGTTTCAAAAATCATCCTTCCTTTCTTAACTTCGTAGCTAATCAAATAGGTTCACACAAATTAAAACATACGGAGTAACAAAAACCTAACAGATAGTTACCTGTTGGCAATGAATTTGCTTAAGAATCTGCTGCCTGAAAGCAAAAATAGGTAAGCCATCATCAAGCCTTCTACATTCTCTCATCATCAAACAATGAATTCTATCCCAGTCAAATTCTTCCCCGCCAAATTTTAACACCTTAAAACCCTCCTCATTCTCAACAAAACCCTTTTCCTCTTCCTCATCTAAATATTGAATAATACATTTAATCCCATTCTTAAACTCATCAATCCTCAATTTAATCAAATCCCTCTCAGCTTCAAGACCCTTCCTTTTCTTACACAACTCACTATAAACTCCAATCTTATTGTGTTTCCTTAACAAACTCGAAACCCCATCAATTTCATTCATTAAAAACCCCAACTTTTGCTCCCATTTTTGCACTAAAACCCCATCAAGAATCCCATACAAATGGTCTAAAAAAACACCCTTTAAACTATTAGTCAATTCCTCTTTATCAGATGAAACCTCAATATTTTCTTTAACAAACGGGATATAAAAATGCTCACTTTTTAACTTTAGCTTCCATAATTCAACCGTCACGTCTAACGCTTGATTCCACTGCTCGTACAGTAGGGTTCCGACGACGAAACCGGAGGGAAACACAAAGGAATTTTGAGGAGCGAATGGTAATTTTGAAATTAGAGAGTTTAGGTGTGGCCTGGTGAGAATCCTGTGAGTTGAACAGAGTTGGACTATGAAATTGGGCGGTTTTTGTATCGGTTTTTCCGGTGGCCGGTCGAACCGGTAACGCATAGGCTGATTCCGGTGAAACCCATATCGGGGTTGGGTCACCGCCGGTGAAGGCGAAATTCGTCTTTCCATTGGTAAAACAAAAAGGGTTTTCCTGAAAAAAGTCAGCAAAAACAGAGTGATAAAAACTGCTCGACTCTGTGTGTGTGTGTGTGTTTTGGGGGTTGAGAAGAAAGCGACGGCAAGTAGTTCTGTATATATGGGAACAGAGTCAGAGATATCAAACAACAGATAGAAATAGTGAGAGTGAAAGAAGCTGATTAGGATTTATTTGTTTGGAAGAAGAAAGAGAGGGGTTTTAAATGGTGGAATTGGAAAAGGAAAAGTATGAGTAAAGGGAGAAGGTTCTTTTACACATGTTTGGATTTTATTTTATTTTATTTTTTCTGTATGAGTAGAAAATTAAAAATAAAAGATTTATGAAATCTACTAAAATGGTATTGTTAAAAAAAATCTGATTTTGGTTGAATATATTACTTGAAATAACCAAATTTCTTATTAGCCAAAAAAAAACGTTTCTTAGGGGGACCTCATGAGAGAAGGAGATATTGTGGAAATCTGAGCGATACTTTAAGTAGTTGCTTGTAAGTCAAGTTTTATGTTATATAATTTGCGTAAAATTTATTCCTATCGAATATTGAAATAATTATTTTAAAGTACTTGTTATGCATTAGTATTTACAATACGTAACTTAAAAATGGCAGTATCAAATATCGCTAAAAACAAATAATCCTTTCATGTAAGCTAATTATATCAATTATTAACCGAAAACATTGAATAAACGTCTTATTTGAGAATCACGATAAATCAACTAGTTCATCGACAAATATATTTGTTAAAAATTCAAAAATTAAGTAATGAAGACTTGTGAAAACTTATTAAGATTTAGTGAATAGAAGAATTGTAAATAAGTTGAATATATTACTAAATAGCTTTTTTTCTAGGATAATTAAAATGGTAGGGAATTTAGGGGTATATGTGAGAAAATAACACTGTATGGCCGCCTAAAAATTTTAATAGCCGAAAATTTTGCACTTTACTTGAAATGTCTAGTGGAATAAATTTAATATCAAATTATAACCATTAGCACAACTATTAACGTCTGAACTAAAATATCACATATCTCCATATCCACACAATATTACGTACTCCTTAACAACTTTATTACTTATTATACACGTTGTTCAACCTAGCTTTATCTCTTTTCATCCCAATTCTCAAGAATAATTTTTTATCTTCTGGAACCCACTCACTTGTAGAAATTACTCACATCTTCTTCTTCTTTTGTCTTCTTTTGTCTTCTTTTGTCTCATTTCCTTTCTTTGTTTATTTCTTTCTTCTCTATTCATTATTCTTTTTCTATTTCTCACTTCAGATCTAGATTTTTATTTTTTTTTATATGTAAAAGCTTCTTTGAGTACATAGAATAGTTACCAAAAATTCAATTTAAATTTTAAAAGAATTTCTTCGATTGATATTACGGTAATAATATTAGAGTAGCAGTAGAAGAGGTAAAGTTTTCTAGTCAAGCTCTATGTATTTCTGAAGGTGTTTTATTGGTGGTTATGGTAATTTTTGTGAGCATATGAGATTTTATGGTAGATTGACGGGTTATTTTTTCATACAGGTGGTTGCTTCTTCTCCTTCTCCTTGTCCTTCTTCTTATTTGGGTATAATGACGTTTTGTGAGTGAAGTTCTTTTACGGTGAGTGTTGTTGGTGGGTATAGGTTTAATAGGGTAGCTGGATGGTACTTTATATATATATATATATATATATTACGCAATGTATTAAATATTTTATATACACATATATAGAGTTGTAAATATACAATAATTTGTATTGTAGTTTTGTATAAAGGCGTCTATACATTACATCCTAGGTTTGGTAATGCACTTTTTGTATATGCAATGTATTAAATATTTTATATACACATATATAGAGTTGTAAATATACAATAATTTGTATTGTAGTTTTGTATAAAGGTGTATATACATTACATTCTAGGTTTGGTAATGCACTTTTTGTATATTGAGTGTATTTCGAACGTGTTTTTATATCCAAAGCGTATATTAATTTTTTTTATATATGATTGTATAGTGTATATATACTACATAATATGTGTATATATAGTGTATGTATACTATATACAAATTATATACATAATTTATACATGATTGATACATATTGTGCAATTATATTTTTGTATAAAAATTGTATATAAACCGTTATATATGTATAGAAGATGTATATTTATAGTTAAACAGTATATAAAAGTTATATATACAATATTTCCTAAGTTTGACAATGTATTCTTAGTATATTCCGAGTTGTTGTATATTTTGAGTGTATAAAAAAAGTATATTGTTCAACTTCTGTGTATAATGCGTACAGTACGTGTATAACATATACATCACCTTGTTCTTCTTATTCTTATTTTATCATGGGTATTTTTGCTTATGAAATTATAATATTTTTCTACATTGGATCACAAAAAAAAAAAAATTGTAAAAGTTAAAAAGAGAATTATAATTTGTGTATAATAGGAAGAAGTATGGTGATTGTGGAGAAGACAGTTGTGTTTGATGAAATTTTGGGGCTAAATGGATAGTGTTTGACGGGGATTTCATTGGGTATGAAGGATTTGGGGGGTGATTTGGCGAGATTTTAAATTTTTTAACTACTAAAATCTATATCCATATATTATTAAAAGGAGAGGAAAAAGCCTTTTCCTTAAGCCAAGTGGCAGCTTCAGAAAAAGCCACGTGGCATAGTTAGTTAGTAAATTAGTTATTTAGTTAATAATTAGTTATTGGTTATTCTTTTTGAATTTAGATATATCTAAAAAAACAAAAATAATAAAAAAAATACCATATATATGAATCTCTCTCTCTCTCTCTCTCTCTCTCTCTCTCTCTCTATATATATATATATATATATATATATATATATATATATATATATATATATATATATATATATATATATATATATTT
>MU681312.1:3018-16499 GCA_026770625.1 Nicotiana glauca
GCGTAAGAGGCCGCACAAGCAGAAATGGTAACATCTTTCCCAAGTTTCATCCTTTTTCTCAAACCATTCCTTCTGAAATATTTCTCCTTGTACGAAAATTGCAGGCTTTCTGCATTTGGATAATTACCTCCTCCAATAACTAATTTGTAAATCTTAAAATGGTTATTTTTTATATCGAATGTCACTAGCCTGTTCTCGTCATCCAAGATATGGAAACACCCATCAGCAAAAGTAGCACCCCTAACCATCCCAAAAAATTTATCTCCAAGATCAAATTCATACTTCACCCACAAGCTAACTCCACGTTCTAGCACATATACTTCCAAAATATAATAATGATTTGTCACAATTTTAAAGAAAACAAATTCTGCGACAGTGCTGATCGGAAAATTTCTCTGGCAATCTACCTAGCTATAAGAAATAGAGAGAGGAGAAGACGAAGAAGAAACTAGGAAGGGAGTGCTGATATGGAAGTAGAAGAAAGAGTTGCAGGTGGGATGGGAGGGAGAGATAGGAAAGAACGGGGAAGGGGAAGAGGAAGCTAGAAGGGTTTACGTGTTTTCTTTTTTATTGTATTTATTTTTATTTTTAAAATATAAATATAGGTGACAATTTTTATTTAAAAATTACACCTGTTATTAGTTGGGTGGGGTCTTAGTTTTGGATTGGTCAATTGTTGACTGGATGGACACGTCTCTGTATGTGTAATAACGCGCATAGGCTCAAGGGTCAGATGTGTTTATTAGTTATGGTAAAAACGAGTTCGAGTGTTCAAATGGGAAAACCCAAAGTTTGTGTATCGGCTTTCAAAAGCCCTACAAGTTTAAGTAGCCAGGAAGCCATTTTGCCAATTTAGAAATTATTAAAAAGCCTTAATGCTTTATCCTTGGTACTGAACATTGTCTCATCACGAGAATGGACCAAAATTTTTGTTTGACAATGTTGAACCGTCATTAATGACTTTGTTTGATCTCCTTGAACCTAGATCTTGGGATCTCCAATCTTCTAGGTAGAGTTACCGCCACAATAACTTGTTCCCGGCCATAGTCTCATTCCCCTCGATGATTTCTCAACTACCTCTCTAGTTAGGACTTTTGTAAGTAGATCCGACACATTATCACTTAACTTTACATAGTCAATCGTGATAATTCCTCTAGAGAGTAATTGTCTAACGGTTTTATGTCTTCGTCGTATATGATGAGATTTACCGTTATACATAACGCTTCCAACCCTTCCAATTGTCGTTTGGCTATCGCAATGTATGCATATTGGTGCCAACGGTTTGGGCCAAAATGGAATGTCTTCCAAGAAATTCCGGATCCATTCAGCTTCTTCACCGACTTTATCTAAGGCTATGAACTCAGCCTCCATTGTAGAGCGGGCAATACAAGTTTGTTTGGACGATTTCCAAGATACCACTCCTCCACCAATAGTGAATACATATCCACTTGTGGACTTTGAATCAGTTGAATCGGTGATCCAATTTTCATCACAATATCCTTCAATCACCGCAGGATATTTTCTGTAGTGCAAATCAAAGTTTTGGGTATGTTCTAAATATCCCAAAACTCGTTTCATTGTCATCCAATGAGTTTGATCTGGATTGCTCGTGTATCGACTCAGTTTACTTATAGCACAAGCTATATCTGGTCGTGTACAATTCATGATGTACATTAAGCATCCCAACACACGAGCATAATCCAATTGTGATATGCTTTGGCCTTTGTTCTTTGCTAATGCAAGATTCACGTCAATTGGAGTCTTTGCAACTTTAAAGCCCAAGTGCTTGAATTTTTCAAGTACTGTCTTAATATAATGAGATTGGGACAATGCCAGACCTTGAGGAGTCTTTTGGATCTTAATCCCCAGAATTAAATCCGCAACTCCCAAGTCTTTCATATCAAACTTGCTAGTTAGCATACGCTTAGTAGCATTTATGTTTGCAATGTCATTACTCATTATCAGCATATCATCCACATATAGGCAAACAATGACTATGTGATTTGGAACATTTTTAATGTACACACATTTATCACATTCATTTATCTTAAAACCATTTGACAACATTGTTTGGTCAAATTTCGCATGCCATTGTTTGGGTGCTTGTTTTAGTCCGTAGAGGGACTTAACAAGTCTACATACCTTCTTTTCTTTACCTGGAACCACAAACCCTTTAGGTTGTTCCATGTAGATTTCTTCCTCTAAATCTCCATTTAAGAAGGCTGTCTTTACGTCCATTTGATGAATTTCAAGACCATATACTGCAGCTAAAGCTATTAGCGTTCGTATGGACGTAATTCTCGTCACTGGAGAATATGTATCAAAGTAGTCAAGACCTTCTCGTTGTCTATACCCTTTGACAACAAGTCTTGCCTTAAATTTATCAATAGTGCCATCATCTTTCATTTTTCTTTTAAAAATCCATTTACTACCCAAAGGTTTATTTCCAGGAGGAAGATCAACCAATTCCCATGTATGGTTGTTCAATATGGATTCTATTTCACTATTGACTGCCTCTTTCCAGAATAATGATTCCGAAGAAGACATAGCTTCTTTAAATGTTTGAGGCTCATTCTCCAATAAGAAAGTCACAAAGTCTGGTCCAAACGAAGTAGACGTTCTTTGACGTTTACTACGTCTTGGATCCTCCTGATTAAATGTACTTTCTTTTGTTTCTTCCCGAGGTCATTTAGATCCTTCACCAATCGACTCGCATTCCTTTTTATACGGATATATATTTTCAAAGAACTCAGCATTATCTGATTCTATAATCGTATTATTATGAATGCCGGGATTTTCTGATTTATGAACCAGAAGTCGATATGCTTTACTGTTGGTCGCATATCCTATGAAAACACAATCAACGGTTTTCGGTCCTATTTTTACCCTTTTAGGTTTAGGAATTTGCACTTTTGCCAAACACCCCCACACTTTCAAATAATTCAAGTTGGGCTTCCTTCCTTTCCATTTTTCATATGGAATGGATTGTGTTTTGCTATGGGGTACTCGATTTAGTATTCGGCTAGCCGTAAGAACGGCTTCCCCCCACAAGTTCTGTGGCAATCCAGAACTTATCAATAATGCGTTCATCATCTCCTTTAATGAACGATTCTTTCTTTCTGCAATCCCATTGGATTGGGGCGTGTAAGGGGTCGTTGTTTGATGAATAATTCCATATTCTAAACATATTTGTTCAAAAGGAGATTCATATTCACCACCCCTATCACTTCTTATCATTTTGATTTTCTTGTTAAGTTGAGTTTCAACTTCATTTTTGTATTGCTTGAATGCATCTATTGCTTCATCTTTACTATTAAGTAAGTAAACGTAGCAATATCGAGTACTGTCGTCAATAAAAGTTATGAAATACTTCTTTCCACCGTGAGATGGTATTGACTTCATGTCACAAATATCTGTGTGAATTAAGTCTAAAGGATTTAAATTCCTTTCAACCGACTTATAAGGATGTTTAACATACTTAAATTCTACAGATATTTGACATTTAGATTTTTCGCATTCAAACTTAGGCAATACTTCCAAGTTAATCATTTTCCGCAAGGTTTTATAATTGACATGACCTAAACATTCATGCCATAAATTATTTGACTCAAGTAAGTAAGACGAAGCTGAAGTTTTATTATTATTTTTAATAATCATTACATTCATCTTGAAAAGGCCCTCGGTAAGGTAACATTTTTCCTACAAACATATCATTCTTACTTATTACAACCTTATCGGACACAAAAACACACTTAAAATCGTACTTAACAAGAAGTCTAGCAGAGACTAAATTCTTCCTAATCTCAGGAACATGAGAGACGTTGTTCAAAGTTACCACTTTGCCGGAAGTCATTTTCAGAAATCTCTTCCCACATCCTTCAATCTTGGCCGTTGCAGCATTTCCCATGGAAAGCGTCTCGTCGGGTCCAGCAGAAGCATATATAGAAAATGCTTCTCTCACAGCACAAACATGGCGGGTGGCTCCAGAATCAATCCATCATTTTTTAGGATTGCCCACCAAGTTGCATTCAGAAAGCATGGCACACAAGTCATCAATATCATCATGTTTTTCTACCATGTTTGCTTGACTCATTTTCTTGTCTTTCTTTCGAGCACGACACTTCGTAGATTTGTGTCCGGCTTTCCCACAGTTGTAGCAGTTTCCACTGAACCGCTTCTTGCTTGGGTTGTATTTCGGACCAAAAGCCTTTTTTCTCTTTTTGTTATCTTCAACAATATTTGCTCCCATTATTGTTGAATTTCCACGGCCTCTCCTTTCAACAACTTTATTGTCCTCTTCGATTCTCAATCGAACAATAAGATCTTCAATGGATATCTCATTTCGTTTGTGTTTCAAATAATTTTTGAAGTCCTTCCACAATGGAGGCAACTTCTCAATTATTGCTGCTACTTGGAATGCTTCATTGATGACAAGACCTTCAATGAAAATTCTGTTAGTAAAAATACTAAAAATTTTACTTTCAACATCAGTATTTATTTGAAACATACCTTTAGCAAGTAGATCATGAATAATCACTTGCAATTCCTGAACTTGGGTAATAACAGACTTGCTATCTATCATTTTGTAGTCCAAAAATTTTACGGAGCCGAATTTCTTCATCCCGGCATCTTCAGTTTTGTACTTCTTTTCAAGCACATTCCACAATTCTTTTGACGTTCCCACGTCACTGTATACATTATACAGATTATCATCTAGTCCGCTAAGAATATAATTCTTACACAGAAAGTCAGAATGCTTCCACGCCTCAATCACGAGAAAGCTTTCATCCTCTGGAGTTTCATTATGCACATCAGGAACATCTTCCTTGATGAACTTCTGTAGACATAACGTAGTCAAGTAGAAGAACATCTTCTGCTGCCAGCGCTTGAAATCAATCCCGAAAAAATTTTCTGGTTTTTCTGTCGGTGCCAAAGCCGGTGTTAGGCTTGTCAATGCGTTGACAGCCATCGTCGGAACATGGCTTGCCGATGCGTTGACAGTCATCATCGGAACAGCTTGTTTTCCGGTTTCATTAGCCATTTTTCTGAAAAAATGACACAAACAAACATTTAATAAACGTTTAAAACTAGAGTTAAAAAATTACGTAAATTTTAATCTCCAACAAAATGCCACGAAGGCTTTACTCTTCAAAACGGGAGTGCACAAAACCACAAAGGTTTTAGTTTCCAGAATAATAAGGATAACACAAATACAAAAATAAAAATATTTAAATTCCTTAAGCTTGTTGGTTCCTTGGTTATGTTGGTTCCTTGGTTATTATCCTGTATTTGTAAATAATAATTCTGGAAAATAAAACGTTAGCGTATAAACGTAAATATAAATAAAACAGTAATTAATTCGAGCTCATTGAATTTACAGTGTTTCCTTAAGGAATTTAATCCTCTCCTAGTACTCAAGGTTATGGATTATTTCCTCCCAGGATAGAACGAATTACACACTGGTGTAGCGGTACTTCAAACCTCAGTGTTTCAGCGAACACAAAGTTCAGCAGCAAATCACACTTACAGATGCTTTGTTTGTTGTTAAAAACAATGCAGAATAAAGGAGGACAACTCAGAAGTCGAATGAAAATTCTGAGAGGAAGGAATGCAATGTATAGTCGATGTTGAATTCTTACTGAAGAGGATATCAGATTGCAACTCGTTTTTCTAGTGTATACAGAGTGTATATTGAGTGTATACAAAGTGTATATCAAGTGTATACAGAGTATATATCGAGTGTATCTCGAGTGTTTTTTCCGGTGTGTCTCTTTCTCTCCAATTGCTGCTCTATTTATAGCAGTCATTTGAGAGAAATCCGCCCCCTCCATGGTGGAACAAGCACTAGGCTATCATGGAAGAAGCACTTACATGGTGGAATGAACACTTGCTTGGTGGGAGGAGCACTTGGCCATGGTGGGAGGTGCACTAGGCAGCTTGTTGCTTGTTAGTGCAACACAATACACGGATTGAAAAACATCCGTTACAAATACGGATTATATCACGTTAATATTCACTATTAACAAATAAATTTGGTCCAAAAAATTAATCAATCGATCGATCATTTGACCAAATCCAAATCCAAATCCCATTTCTCATTCACTCTCATTTTAAGACTATTTCATCTTAAACAAAAACTCAATAGGATTCGGATGTCGATGATCACCGTAGAAGGTTAGTAGGTAGTCGAGTTTGGAAAACCGTATATGCACCATCATTCCATTCTCGTATTATTTTTATTCTTCGTTTTCTATTATTACATATTCTTACCCATGCTTCGGTTGTCGTATTAATACTGTTCTTGTTTTTCTTTTCCAAAACTATTGAAAAAATATTTTATTGAGTCGAGGGTCTTCCGGAAATATCCTCTCTACCTTCATAAGGCAACAATAAAGTATGTGCACACTATCTTCCCCAGACCCCACAGTACGGGAATACACCAGTTTGTTGTTGTTGTTGTATCCTTGCGCAAGGGCCCATATACTAGTCTTCTTTGTATCGTTCCAATTTTATCGGATGTACAAGGAGCGACTCTTAACCGTCAAGCATGCATTTGGTAGACTGCACACAGTACCGCAAAATCATAATACGATATCTAGGGATTTTACACCAATTACCAAGATTTGTAACAATACTTAATGCGCTGATCCTTTTTGTTGGCATCTTATACTGCATCATCTAACTTGATGGTTCTACTAGTTGAACAGTTTGTAGCATTTTAGCTGCATAATGGTACTGTGGTAAAACAGTGATCGATAAAAAAACAGTTCTATGAAAGGATAAAACCGCATGTTAACGATAAGTTGATCAAATAGAGGTTTCCTCCATAACAGATCTTGTGGAAGGATACACGCTTCCTTGCCCTTTTCACAGTTCTCCAACTCTGAAACACAATTATCGAAAAGAATCGCCCCATGGATAGAGCTGGAGAGCTCAACTGCCCACCCTGGTAGGTCACCAAACCTCATAGCCTGCAGGGGAGGAAAATACATGTGATCAAGTGCATCGATAAATGACTCTAGGTTAAAATAGTCAAACAGTGTGAACCCATTAAGAGAAATGCAAAAATCCATTGTTGATTGAATTTTTTTTTTTTAACTTAGTCACATAATCAAAGGAAAAGAAAGTGTTAAACAGAACCTTCTGATCTTTGTCCTTCTCAGAGATAACTGGAGGACAAACTTTTTCATAGTTCAACTACATGCGAGATATGCTTTGTAGTATTTTTCTATTTTTTATCTTTTTTTCGACTAAAAGAGAATGAGATTACTCTGAAGAACTATTATTACATGGAGAATGGAGAGTCTAAAGTTTTTGAATTTCGAATGAAAGAATTGGTTTGATGCATATGGTTGAAATAACCTACCAATTCACCACTTGTACTGACTTGTGCATCCATTCACCAACTTCAGGGAGAAGTGTCATTAAAAAAAAAATGCAGTCAAGTACATAAAGCATCTCACATTCATGCAGTGTTTAGTGAAGGATCGCACCCCTTAGGGTGTGATGAAGACAGTCTATCCTAATGCACGCATTAGTAATTGCTTTCACGGCTCGAACCAGTGACCTATAAGTCATACGGAGACAACTTCAGCGATGTGTCATAAGTACAGCTGATTTACCCCCAAATACAATACCTGACATTCTCTGGGTGAAGAGGAAGAGGAGGGGTGCTCGGGGCCGACCGCGGATTAGATGGGGAGCTTTGTCAAAGGAGAAAGCCCAGGAGTTGGAAAGGAGGGCAGCTGATGCTGGAACTTGGAGAAGTTCTGGGAATGCGGACGCAATGTGGTTAGAGACGGCGAACTTGGTTAGGGAGGCAGAGCGGGATGTGCTTGTGTAAGAAAGGGCTATTCAGGCAAACATCAGGGTGACTAGTGGTGGAACGATGTAGTCCAAGGAAAAGTGGAGGCAAAGAAGGTGGCGTTTGCTAAGTTGGCAGGGAGTACGAGCGAGGAAGAAAGAAGATTGAACAGGGAGAGCTACAAGGTGGCGAGGAGGGAAGCGAAGCTGGCGGTCACGGAAGCTAAAAATGCGGCGTTTGGTCGTATGTACGAGGAATTGGGGGGAGAAAGGCGGGGACAGGAAGTTATTCCGATTGGCTAAAGTAGGCTCGGGATCTAGACCAAGTTAGGTGCATCAAGGACGAGGATGGTAGAGTTCTGATGGGTGAGTCTCAAGTCAAGCAGAGGTGGCAGTCGTACTTCCGAGACCTGCTTAACGAGGAGGGGGATCGAGATATAGAGTTAGGGGAGCTGGGGCAGTCAGAGCGTCATAGAGACCTTGGGTACTGCAGGCGCATTAGGGTGGAGGAGGTCGTGGAGGCTTTGCGTAGGATGAGTAGGGGTCGAGCGAACGGGCCAGACGAGATCCCGGTGGAGTTCTGGAATTGCATGGGTAGGTCAGGTGTGGAGTGGCTGACTAGGTTGTTCAATGTGATCTTCAGGACTATAAGGATGCCGGAGAAGTGGAGATGGAGTACAGTCGTGCCCTTGAATAAGAACAAAGGGGATATCCAGTGTTGTAACAACTATAAAGGCATCAAATTACTTAGTCATGCTTATATTCCTTCACCTTATGGGTTCTTTCTTTTTGTGGTTGGGATATGGAATGAAGGAAGACAGGATTCAAAGAAACTATGCTGTTTCAATCATAAAAGGTTAAATAAGGTCAAGAGTAGGGATGTCTTATGTTAAGGGTGCTCTGTATAGAATTCTCAGAGATGAAATGAAGTTAGAATTATTCAATCTTGAAAGTGTGAAACTATTTGTATTCTGAAAATTTTCAGAAACTAACTATGAAATATCTGAAAGAGTACTTTGGAGTTCCAATTAGAAGACACATAATTCAGAAAGCTGTTATTGTAAGGGTTATCGGAAACAGTCTCTCTGCCCTGTCGGGATAGGGGTAAGGTCTACGTACACACTACCCTCCCCATACCCCACTAAGTGGGACTTTACTGGGTCGTTGTTGTTGTTATTGTTAGGGTAACGGAATGATGTCTGTCTTTGTTGCATATCTCAGCACACACTTATGTGGCAGATGCTGTAGTTTAAAATTAGAGCAGATATAGCCTTGTCCAACCAAAGACGTTTGCTTGAATTTGTTTACTCTTCTTATTCAACAGTGACGATTACTAGAAAAGGAAAGGAAGCAACTTAGATTCATGATACTTTCTTTTGTACATCGTAAACGCGGATGCATAAACTCTTTCATGCATAATATTTATGCTTGAGACGTCTGCACTGTGAACTTCTGCTGGCATGGTAGTCAATGCACCATTGAAGAAATTTTCGGGGAACTCACCCTTCAGGTGGTAATTCCTTTTTTTTTTTTTTTTTTATGGATTGATGTACATGCATTATAGATAGTACTTTTTTTTTTTATGTTATAGATAGATTCTTTTAGTATTTTCTTTTCATGATATAAAAGTATTTTTTTCATTTTAACAACGGAAAAGGCCTAAAAATGCCACTCAACTTTCAGAAATGATCTATCTATGACATCCGTTAAAAAAATGCTCATTTCATGCCACTGCCGTTAAAGAAATGGCTCATTCATGCCATTATTGACTAACGGCAGTGGCATGGATGGGCCAAATAAAAATTGATCCGTTAGTCAATAATGGCATGGATGGGCCATTTCTTTAACGGCAGTGGCATGGAAATAGGAATTTTTTAACGGATGGCATGGATAAACCATTTCTGAAAGTTGAGTGGCATTTTTAGGCCTTTTCCGTTTTAACAAAAAAAATTACTTTCTTTTCATGATGTAGAAAAATTATTAAAAGAGTATTTTCTTTTGATGATATAGAAAAAGTATTTTCTTTCGTTTCAACAAAATGAGTATTTTCTTTTCATGATATAGATAAAGTATTTTCTTTTATTTAAATAAAATAAGTACTTTATTTTCATGTTGTAGAAAGAGTATTTTTTTTCAACAAAAAAAAGTATTTTCTTTTTAGCTATGGAGAAAAAATTCATCGTTGTTTTTGCGTAAAAAAGTAAAGCCTCACATTATTTCATTCCGGTTTGTGTGAATTTTTAGAAGAATAATTAAATTCTTGAAGAAAATAGAGTCCTGAAAACGTTGGGTGAAAGGGAGGGGGAGAAAGCAAGGAAACATGTGGACTAGGGGGAAGGGGGGGTGAGGAGAGTACCATAAAAATATATTTTCTAGTATCTAACCAAACACTAGAAAATATTTTCCGGAAAAGGTTTTCCACTCATCAACCAAACAAGAGAAAATAAGTGATAAAATCACTCATTTTCCACGGAAAACATTTTCTTTCATGCCAAACACACCCATAGTCTCAATCAGTTGGGATGTAAATGTGTTGATATGATTAAACCTTAGTCTCAACCTTTGTTTTAAAAGGCAGAATTGGGATTCGCCTGGGACTCGCCCCGGGGCGTAGCACTCGTAAAACGCCCCTGGACTTATATGTGGGGCTTAGTTCCATGGGGCTTACGCCTCGGCCATTGGGACTTACGCCCCGGACACGCCCAGCGCCCAGCGTACTGGGCTCGCCTAATAGAACTTTATGCAATTGTTTGTAACTAACCTTGTAAATCCTCAAATTTTCTTAATAAATCATTGACTATTCAAAATTACTTTTTCTCTTCATCATAAATCATTAAATTGAGAGTCTTTTGTGTCATAAGTAAAATAAAAATTATTGCACGTTATCCATTAAGACTGCTATGATAGTAAACTTTAAATAAATCTTTCATTTAAAAAGTATTTTTTTATTAACTTTTGTTATGTCTTTATTGTATAATAGTCATAATATTTTTATAATTATTTTCCTAAATATTAATTTTTCCACGTTTACGAGATACAATACTTAATTTAAAAGATCAGTATTAGCTAGCACAACTATTTACAAATAATTAGTTATCATGGTATAGTATGGTGAATTATATATCACTTTATTAACTTGTTGAAACTTAAATATAAATGATGCTAGACAATCATATTTAAATTGTGAATTATAATTTTATATAAATTCTCTTTCAAATTAAAAGTATATTTTATAAAAGGCAAATTATAATATCGAAATTATTTCAAGATTCATTGCTCATTAAGAGATATATATAAGATTTTGTATCGAATATATTACTTTTGTTGTTTAAGTTGTACGACGTTGCAGCTACTTTGCATATTATGATATATATCATACTTTACGTATTATTCATAGTCGAATATAATTTATAAGTACTTTAATTAGATTAGTTGTTATAATTTTATGATTTAATGTATTTTTTATAACTATTTTTTATTTTATACTATCTTAAAATTCTTGAAATTAGTAAAAGTTAAAGATCGGGCTTACGCCTCGCCTCGTTAGAGGTAAAAAGCCTCGCCTCACGCCCCTGCCTTTTAAAACATTGGACTCTCAACTAGTTGGTATTGCCTATATGGATTTCTTGCTTCCATTTGTTATGTTTCTCGCTAAATCTATAGGGAATCTGAGAATTCGCAGGTCCTTTCAAATAACTACTATGTAATTTTTGGTTTCTGCAGTTTTCTTTTAACACCTTCATCCGTCATGGTATTAGTTCTTAACCTATCGTGACCAATGACGTGTAATGACCTCATACGATCAGTGTCAATTCTTTGACGCGAGTAGTAATCAGTACTACACGCGTTCGTGGTACCCCAATCCACCGGCCGAAAGAAGTAAGGATCTTACCAGTTTAAGCGACTTTCAAGTTAGAATAAGTATTACTGCTGGGTGCCAAACTTCGACATGCCAAAAGACAGGACCCTGGAAATGCCTTTTGATATTTACCAAGTACATTATGCTGCACAATCTCATTGTAAATGGGAAAGAATGCTGAACTATAGTCAAAATATAACTGAAGGTGGCTCCTGTATTCACTCTAATCCACTCTATAACCAAAATATAACTGAAAGGGTAGTTCCTGTAATATTTCTTAGCAAAAATGTGGAGAGTAGAGGCCACTAAGGGGTAAAATGTCAATACAAGAATAGCTTGGAAACTCTGTAACTAGAATACAATTGAATGCCATAAAAACTCAATCAACAAAAGAAGATTCTTTCACATATTGCAGCTTCTGATAAATATGTAGCCCGACTTATAACTGTAAGAAACACAAACATGGAAGTGTAATGATTCACTAAAATCATCAAAACCTCACTTTTATATATGTGTAAGTTTTTTTGAGTTACATTGGCCTATAATGGAAGTGTGGCCACTTCCGGTACACTGGAATTGTAAAAGGTGAAAAAGGTTAAACTACTGAACCATCTACATCAATTTCAAAATTATATTATGTTAAGTGGACTTCTTCTTCTTCGGCATCCTCTGCAACTTCCTCCACTTCAAATATATCTGGTATGATAATCCTGAGAAGACCATGATGACGCTTGCCCATTGCTTTGTAGACAAGGGATTGCCACTTAACACAGATGACACGACTATGCTAACAAATTTGCGCGTCGTGGTGATGGTTGTGTTAGCCAGAGAACCAAATCGGCTAATTGTTAGAAAAATAAAGTTCTGGCCCACAGCACCACATAGACAGTACATAAGAATGTCCCAGGCTGCCTGTGGATGCTGTTTACAGAAATGAATTGCCTCAAACCCGCTGGCATTTGGCCAGCCAAACATGATGATCATATTGTAAATGGTACCCCATAAATTCATTCCTAACATAATATCCCAAGCAGATGTCTTAGGGTACCTGAGCAAAATAGAAGAATCGTGTTAGTAACTACAAGTAAATGAGTAGAGTTTCATCGAACCAATAACATATGGCACATCACTTGGCAAAGTCGAGGACAAAAACATATGCAACCAAAGAAGAATTGCAAGCTTATGGCCTGACAGTGAAGTTGAATCAATAGCACATGCATTAAACAACAGAGGTCCTTCAACTAGCACTATAGTTTGGTTAAATCCTTCATCAGAGGGTAGTACTCATGCAATTTCTTCTATTCTTGATCTCGTTTCATCAAACAATCCAACAACTTCCAAAGTGAAATTCTGTAGATATTCCCATGGACATCTAATTTTATTTGCATGAATGAGGTGGCGAAGTGGTCCAAGTTTTTGTGGCTAAGCCAGACAAATGTGTTCTTTCAGGATTTCAAATACTTATGCTACCTACCAGATGGGGAATACCAGACCCAAGAATACGTGATAGGAAGAGATACTTCAACAACAACGGGGTCTAGGGAGGGTATTGTATACGCAGACCTTACCCCTACCACGGGGGTAGAGAGGTTGTTTCCGATAGACCCTCGGCACAAGAAGATGATGGAATGAGATACTTCACTTCCTATATTACTGTAGGTGTTCTCATAATTCACAACCAAAACATGTCTCTTTTCTAGCCACCTGATGGACAGTACATGGTCGAAAATTTTGCTTCTGGTTTAAGTCAAAATCTTTAACAAATTTGAACTATTCTTCAGCACCATGCGAACCCCCCCCCCCAACCAACCCCTACCCC
>MU681312.1:17420-32210 GCA_026770625.1 Nicotiana glauca
TTAGGTCGCTTTTCGCCTCTTCTCAGCTTGGAAGAGAAGCTAATGAGCAATATTTAATCAGGTCATACACTAAAAATGCTATCAAATACCACACCACCATAAAATAATAGGAAAAACTGCTAGCCAGTCCCGAATTGGCCTCCCCTTCCCTTTGTTGGCCCCTAGGTATTTTAATCCCAAAACACAGCTTGAGATGAGTACAAATTTCATTAAACGGGCAGCTAGGTGCACTAAGCATGGCGTCCTGGTAAGCGCCGGACCACATTAGATCATATATACACGCCTTACCTTGCATTTCTACAAGAAATTGTTTCCGCGGTGTAGCCTCTTGCTCACACGGAGGCAACTTTTACCGTTGCACCAAGACTCCCCTTCATAATTGAGTATAAATTTTGTAATTCAGAAAATTCTGTAACTAACCTTGGAGTATAAGGACGAAAGTTTATTTTTTTAATTGCATGCTTCTCAAGGAAGCAGTCAACTTGAGGCAAACAAAGATATTAAAATGAACTGCGGTTGATGACATGGACGTCATACTGTTATACCCAGCATTGGTAAGATATTCATGAAGTGAGAAACAAGGATTTGCACTTCTCAGCGTGAGATAAGGTACCAAGCCAGTTAAAGGAGCCATAAGATCCAACCACAACACCTTTTTCAAAAACTTGGTAAGATATTCAAAAGTGAAAAACATGGATTTGCACCGTTCAGAATGTGATAAGGTGTGTATCATCCACTAATAATAATATATACTATGAATCTAAGATCACAGATTCTCAACAAAGCTCCATAGATATCACCCACCAAAAGAAAGACATTAATAAAGACAGATAACTACACTACCTTGCTTTGATCGAATCCTGAGTAGCATTAGTGAAACCATCAAAGGTGAGGTTCAGGAAGCACAGCCCATATCCAACTGGAGCATTGGGGTTCGCCAACTTACTTATAGTTTTTGAGCTAGTCTGAAGAGAAACCAAGCAAACATAACAGATAAGGACTGGTGCTCAAAAGACAAGTTCCGACATATAATCACAAGAAGCAAATCAGAAAAATACTGGGGAAGACAGGACACAGTAGGCGCCTTTCTCTTCTGTCTTTGTTTAGTTATTAAACAGATAAAGACTGGTGCCCATTGTATTTCGGACGTTATAACAAAAATGTCACCTTCAAAAGTGCAAACATTGATACTCCACCAGCAACAAGCAGTGTGCACACATATTCTGGAACTGTATATCTTATGCCATAAACCAGTGAGCCCATGAGCATTACTGCCAAAAAAACATTATAGCTATATATGTCAGTTAAAAGACAGTTCCTTATTAAAAAAATCAGTTAAAAGACAGTATAGCAGATAAAATCTAACATCAGTTGCAAATGTATAAACATCTTACCAGTAACTTAGAAGTAGATATCAACTTCAATATTTTCAACATGAGAAGATCTATCAGTAAAGGAAACAAGAAATTCTAGTTCCCAAGCACAAAAACAAAACTAGATAACATTTCCAGTTCTTTTCTTCATTTATATAGCACGGCTGTATCCTATAGATTAGCCTCCATAGCAACCACTAAATAACCCTACAAATTTTCCCAAGGGAGGCATTTCTCGACTTAAATTTTGATGTTTGAAATTGATATCAGGCCAAACATCTCAATCCAGTGTCACCTTAAATGGAGCTTTCGATAATTGGAATAACTAGTCTTTGAAAAGATCAAGAGAAAACTGTACAACATTTTTTATCACCTTCATTATGTGCAAAAGTCTAGTTAGTCTCAGTTGCATTTTCATGAGGTGGAAGTTTACATGAGATATCTGGAGTAGATAGATATAGTATATTGGTTTAATCGTGCAATACCAGAAAGCTTATTATCACATGTTCTTTATAATATTTTAGTTTTGATAAGCGCGAGGAAGAACATGTTCTCCAGAAGCATGAAATGTTCACAACTCTGAGGAGCATTTGTGCTGAACAAAACTTAAATATTATTTCAGAATAGATGCATGTCTTCAGCTTATATGTGAATAGGAGCAGTTTCATAGTTACTCGTATTTTCGAGGTAAACACAACTACAAATTGCTGCTCTATATGCTTTTTTCAGTACTTTTTAAAATAAGTAAACTTCAAAAATTTGATCAAACAGGTTATTGATGATTTTCTTATTTATGTCGATAAGTTAGTCCTTCCTATTTATGTTAAAAGTTATTATTTCCAAAAAATAAAAACGATTTTAATTTCCATATAACTAGTGGCTAGAAAGTTGACAAAATCCAATGGAAACTGAATTCTCAAAATTCCTTCTTAACTATCAACCAACCATTCATCCTAACGGATAAAACTATGGCCATGGCCACCGCCACCACCTCCTCCGCCGTCGCCCCACTCCTCTCTCCGGCCACCAATTCTCTGCACAAAATCACCAGAATAGCCTTCATATCTGCCACCCCAAAATGCAACAGGCCAATAACCAAGCTCCACGTGTCCTCCAAGCCAGTAGCAGCCACCACATCCTCCTCCAAACCCAATCAAGAAACCATCTTTTTCGACGGCAGAGCTCACTACAGAGACCTCTTAGCTAACTTTCTGCTGGGTTTCACTCTTGTTTGGATGCCATAACTCTAGCTGCAGTATTTAGGGCTTTCTACTTGAGGTACAGGTTTACAAATTTGAGGGTCACTGTTATTTCAGGGCTAACTGGTCAAGAGAGGAGTGACTTCTCATATAAAGTGGTCAAAGATGTTCATGTTGTGCCAAGGTTCATTGGTGAATGGGGCGATGTTATTATCACTTTGAAGGATGGAACTAAGGTGGATTTGAGAAGTGTTCCTAAATTTAGAGAGATTGCTAAATATTGTCTTGCTATGACTGATAATCAAGAGCCTAGGGTTTCAACAATGATAATGACTAGTAAACTGTGCTATGTAATAATTTTATGCCCAAATTTGTATATTTGAGAAGGGAAGCTCTTTTAGCTGCTTCTCTAATAGCTTTCTAGGGTTGAGTTATATCCTCATATTGGTCAATCTTGTGTTACATTTATCTTTAGAGTTTTGAATGACTGTCTTGTATGAGTATAAATGCTTTGTGCAGATTCTTCAAAATACACGAAAATTTAACAAAATACTGTGCCACAAGTCTATACATGGGAATTTCACACTGTTTTTAAGAGTTACCTGTGAATACTCCATGTAATAGGGTCAGTTGATAGTTATTAGAAAATTTTACTCGTAGCAAGGTGCAAAAGTCCTGATATTAGAGCCTCCTTTTGTTGATTTGAGTTAAAGACTGCTATGTTATCACTTGTTACCGACCACCTCTTGCTTTAGGCAGTAAACTAGACACTTCATCGTTGTTACTTAATGTTGGTATTAGACATTCTTGAGGCACTTTCGTGGATCATCAAGGGCCAATCGACATGCCTTGAACTTTAATCTTCTTCATTTATGATATTTACACGGTAGAGAGAGCAAAACCAGTGGATTGGATTTGGGATTTATATTATCTTCTATGGGAGAGTCAATATCATCGATAACGATTAATCAATAGGTCATCAAACATTTTTATTGATCAGTGGTAACGCCTCCTTGTGCAAGGAGTATAAAATCAGTTGGAGCTACAAAAAGAATTTGTCTTCTATCAGTAGCTACAAAAAGAATATTGTTCTCTGATGAATAGGGACAATCAAAGAGAGCCTTCTAAGGTTATGGATTGACTAATACCTTCAAAGGGTCCAAATAAGTGCATTTCGATGCCTGATGTGGAACGTCTGGAGAATTTATCATAAGAGAGTGTTTCGTGGGAATTAGACGTTTACAAGAGACTAAATTATATTAGACATTTCTGGTGTCTCTTCTGAACAAGAATGCTTATATTCCTTCACCTTATGGGTTCTTGCTGGTGTCTCAGGCCAAACATCTCAATCCGGTGTCATCTTAAATGGAGCTTTCGATAATTGGAATAACTAGTCTTCGAAAAGATCAAGAGAAAACTGTACAACATTTTTTATCACCTTCATTATGTGCAAAAGTTTAGTTAGTCTCAGTTGCATTTTCATGAGGGCATGAGATATCTGGAGTAGATAGATATAGTATATTGGTTTAATCATGCAATACCAGAAAGCTTATTATCACCTGTTCTTTATAATATTTTGGTTTTGATAAGCGCGAGGAAGAACATGTTCTCCAGAAGCGTGAAATGTTCATAACTCTAAGGAGCATTTGTGCTGAACAAAACTTAATATTATTTCAGAATAGATGCATGTCTTCAGCTTATGTGTGAATTGGAGCAGCTTCCTTGGCTGCTTCTTAGTGTAAGTCCATTGTTTTCGAGAACAACTTTAAAGGACCTTCAAGGAATTGGGAGGTTCTTTCACAACAAAGAGTTAGCATTTGACTTGTTATTCCCCGTTGTACTCCTATCTGTTACGGTAAATGTTCAATTATATTTTAACTAATTGGAAAATTTTCCTTCCAAATTTGTTCCTACTGCAGAGGTTTATGCCAATCCTATATCACTCTTCTATATAGCCCAAAAGGACTTTGCTTTCCTCTAGCAATCTCTTGACCTTCAATGATCAAGACTGTCACAAATCCATTCTGAGGTTGACTAAAAGGCAATTCTTCACATCCAGTTCTAGTCAACTAAACCAACACCTCTACACCAAGATGGTTGCCCCCCCCTACTCCAATTTAAACACCTTCTCTGAAAATCTAAAAGTAGCGTCCTTATAGCAAAGCTGAATGGCTTAAAGTTGAATCCCGACAAAGACAACAATGACTTGAAACTCGCCAGATTTAGTGGCTAACCATTCTGCAGCCATGGCGAGCTATTCTTTCTATGCTCATGGTCATAGAATACATATGCTCATCAACATGAAATACCCTTTCTCTTTGAAGACCACTCAAACATCTCTAGAAACTGTCACGTGCCTATCCTTTGTCAAAAGTCAAAACAAATAATATCGAGACCTTTTCCTAAAGCTTTACACAAAACTACCATTTCCTATAGCTTCCGTTAATCTCCTTATTAGTCCAGAAAACTCTTTTTAATGATAACAAACTTAAAATAAAAATAACTAAAAATATTGTAACTTTTTTTTTAAACAAAAAAAAAAAGAGGAGGACATTATGCTCCTCCTTGTTATAGTGAAGATTATCTTGTCTATAAAAAACTGAAAATATTAGTCCCAAATCATAGAGATGCTATATTACCATTCCCTCTTCTATGTACTCCTCCAGATATACATTACTTGCAATCTCTTGACCTTCTATGATCAAGACTGTTAGATTCCATTCTCAGGTAGATTTTGAGAAAATTCAGTACATTTGAACTCACATCCTCTGCTCCAAAATGCTTTTCTCCCCCGCTCAAAGCATTTTGGAGTTGAAGTTGAATCTCGACAAAGACCAAGAAAGAGTGGAAACTCGTCACATTTACTGGCTATTTTGTCTAAGATAATGATTGACTGTGCTCATGGTCTTAGCACAAGTATGAGAAGGCAGGGGCGGATCTATGTTAGAAAATGTGGGACACATGCACCCATCCTCTTGCCAAGTAAAAGCAGATTTTAAGTACAAATTTTCAATGGTTTAGCCATAGAGAGTAGATGGCACCCATGCTCAAATTTTTGCATTGGTGCCTCCAGTCGAGACCCCATGGACACACATTAATATAATACTATGTATTTAGTTTGTACTTTGTAGCTCTTTTTTTGGTTTAGTTCTATCATTCTTTCCTTTTTCATCTCCTTCTCCAAGTCTTCATGGTAACAACAACTTAAGGAGTCAGAGATTAAACTATTTATTACTTCCATTGATATTTGTCTTATTTTGAACCATTATAAATTGGTTTTAATATAAATAATTTATGTGACAATAAGATCTAAGTCCATGATGAGACTTGTTTAAATATTTTTATCCCAAATTATTGCTTAAACATATTTTAATTTCAATCAAATTATTGAAATTGTTTTTCAAACTTTTAGGATAAAATATACTTTTCTTTTTTTGGATAAGCAAGTCACATATAAAGAACTCGTCAAATGCTCTAAGAGCTTTTTGATATTTTCATTCTTCTTTTAGCTATAAAATTCGCAAAGTTTCAATTTTTACAATTAAATTTTCATTAGTATTCTACTTTCCCTTTAGATTGTGCAACGATTGTCAGATTATAATTGATAATGTTAATGACAAACACAGATTTAGTTAGCAAGATTATAGTTTATCTTGTTGAATAATGTGCAAAAGATTAATATGTCATAAAACACTAAAAGAATATACATCACTTGATATTATGACAAGTATCGTAGTGCACCCGTGGTCTTAAAATCCTAGATCCGCCTCTGTGAGAAGGATATTTTCATGGTGATGAAAATTTCTGCTAGTGCATCAATATTCCTTCTCCTTTTCTTATTCAAAAAATAAAGAAAAACGAATATGCCCATCAACATTAAAATACCCTTTTTCTCTTTTAAGCCAAATCCGGAACCTCTAGAAACTCTCAAGCATATATCCTTTATCAATATAAATAATAGTGTTTCCTATAGCTTTCCACTGATTTCCTTTTCCCCTACAGCTTCCCATATTTCCTTGTTAGTCAACTAACTTTTTTCAATCAACAATTTGCCAACAAACTTAAATCCAAATCAAAAAAATTAAAAAGATGGTTGTCAATGGTACAATACCAGGAATCATTTTTGATGATTTTGCGAGGACCTGCAAAGGCAAATGATCTCATTAGTATTCAAACTAAAAACACAATCATTTAAAATCAAAGATACTATTGACTCCAATGACTAGGATAGCAATCACAGCCCACAATGCATTTTTCCCAGTCCTATATCTTATTTTAGAAAATTCTAGAACTACGGTTTACTATTTACAAGAAGCTTCGAGGAAAAAATAAAAAGCAATTGGACATGCCTGTGCAGGATAACTAATATACTTTAGCGCTTCAATCCCCATTGCTGGTCCAATAGTATTTGTAATTCCGGCACTCCAGTAACTCCACCAGGGAGCACCACCACTGTTTCCGCTAGACCAAATCTTTATCACTGCATAAAAGGCACACCAAATTCTTAACTAATCATATAACCAGCAGTAATGCTAGCATTTTATACAATCACCAAGAAACAGGTGAACATCAAATACTAGGATGCGGTAAACTTACTCATAAATGACCATATCAAACATACTACGTTCTGTGCCAGGTTTAGGAAAGCCAAGTGTTCAAACCTCTCCTTGTTCGGGCCAAACCGCTTAGTTGACCTAAATCAAAATACAAACAGCTTAACTTAATGAATATAATTCACTACACAACTCAATCAATCAAAAGGACCTCAACTCAAAGCAGTTACGATTAGCTATATGAATTCTCTATATACATAATGCTTCAGGAAAATTTCATTCCATTAGCCAATAATATGCCTTCCAAACTAAGAGGGAAAAATGAAAAATTGTCTCAATCTCACAACGCTCAAGTACACTGTGACAAAAGCTACAGGAAAACTCAAAAAGCCGACCTTTCAGAGCATAGAAATGGAAATGCTCGTCATTATTCAATAGAGTCACCCTCCACCATATTTTCCTTCTACATTCGTTATCAATAGTACTACTAACATTTACATAACGCATTCCATCAATTCCGCATTTAAATTTTACACCTCATCTAAGAGTTTAAGCGGTTAGAGAGTAACAAAACAACAACAACAACTACCCAGTATAGTCCCACAAAGTGGGGTCTGGGGAGGGTAATACGTACACAGGCCTTACCCATACCCGAAAGGGCAGAGAGGTTGTTTCCAATCGACCCTCGGCTCAGGAGAAGAAAAAGAGGAGGAAAAAGAAAAAAGAAAAGCAAAAGAGCATTAGTGACTCCAGCAAAAATCGCATAAAATAGTTAACTACACATAAAACCATAAATTAAAAGGCATGCAATAATATCTACCAGTAACTACCATAAGGGGGCACGATACAAAACGCAAGACATCTATGGAGGGCCTTACCAAACCCCACCTAGCCCTGGGGATGAAGTACGAAAAGCTCTAGAACCCCCTATCCTACAACCCTGATACTAGAACTCCAGACTTTCCTATCAAGGGTCATGTCCTCGAAAATCCGCATTTTTGCCATGTCCTGCCTAATCAACTCTCCCCAATACTTCTTACGCCTCCCTCTGCCTCGCCTCGCGCCAACCACCGCCAGCCGCTCACAACTCCTCACCAGGGCATCGGGGCTTCTCCTCCGCACATGCCCGAACCACCTGAGCCTCGCTTCCCGCATCTTCTCATCCACTGGGGCCTCCCCCACCTTCTCCCGAATAACTTCATTCTTAATCTTATCTAACCTGGTGTGCCCGCACATCTACCTGAGCATCCTCATCTCCGCAACTTTCACTCTGTGAACATGAGAGTTCTTAACCGGCCAGCACTCCGCCCCATACAACATGGCAGGTCTAACCACAGCTCTATAAAATTTCCCCTTGAGTTTCGGTGGCACTTTCTTGTCACACAAGACTCCTGATGCAAGCCTCCATTTCGTCCACCCCGCCCCTATACGGTGAGTGACATCCTCGTCGATCTCTTCGTCCCCCTTAATCACCGACCCAAGATATTTGAATCTGTCCCTCTTGGGAATGACCTGAGCTCCAAGCTTCACGTCCCTGCGTACTTCGCTCGACTCGCCGCTAAACTTGCACTCCAGGTATTCTGTCTTAGACTTGCTTAGTTTGAACCCTTAGACTCGAGAGTCTGTCTCCAGACCTCCAACCTCTCATTAACACCGACCCTCGTCTCGTCTATCACGACTATGTCATCAGCAAATAGCATACACCAAAGTACATCCCCTTGAATATGGCGTGTCAGTGCATCCATCACCAAGGCAAATAAGAAAGGGCTAAGCGCTGATCCTTGATGAAGCCCCATATCCACCGGAAAGTGGTCGGAGTCGCCGCCCACCGTCCTAACCCTAGACTCCGCTCCATCATACATGTTTATTCTGACACGGTTATAAGTGTTGTGTTCCTAAATTTTTTTCTTGAATCAAACATGTAGCTAGAAAAATCTTAACCAACGGCCAGAAAACTTGAAATAGTACTTGTTCTATGCCATGATAAATTGTGTGACCACCTTGTCTAACAAAAGTATACACGCTATACGTGATGGTGTTTGACTAAACTGGAATTTAAGTAGTCTAAATTATGCCAGTGACATTTTTGTAGCTACAAAATTATATCATTAAAAGATCAAATGAGAAGTTTAAAATTAAATTATTTTTTCAGAAGATAAGTAAATTAAAATTAAATTAAATTGTTTTTAAATATGAAAAAAGTCATTCTTTTTGCAGACATACCAGAAAGGGAAGTGTTACATAAAATGGGACAGACGAAGTAATTAGTAGCAATGAACATAACAAAAAGTAATAGAAGGTTCTACAAATCCGAAGGAGAAAGAGGGAAAAAAATAGCTAAAAGCTTACACAGTCTCTTGGAGAACGCCTTGGTAAATATAAGCAGACCAAATGCCGGCGACACAAAAGGCAAGGACCATAACACGGCGGAGGCCGGCCCCGTGAGACTCCATTGGGCTTAATGTCGTCGGCACCACCTTGATCCCGCCTGCCACGTGTGTTTCCCGGCAACTCTCCGATGATTACACACCGGTGATAGGGAAGCGACGGGAGACGTCGGCGATTTACCGTTGGTTTTTTCTTTAACTGCCACTGCACCGAATCGATTGTTGGGAAATTTGTATTATTACAGAAAGTGGGATCTGAACTACGCATATTTTCCACGTGGCGTATGTTTATTGGGTTAAGTAAGTGTTAGGTGACAGGTCATTGGCCGATTAGACGCACTCTTCTTTTGTTTTTGTTTTTGTTTTTCTTTTTTTTTTGTGTTTGTTAACTTTAAGCATTAGAAAGAACTTGTGTGATAGTCCCATTTCCTATGCTTGAACTTGAAACATATTCCAAATATTGAAGTTCAGAATCTGCAAATAATAGTTTGGCATTCATTATTCAAATATATTAAGTGGTCATTTTGTATACGTTCAAAATCGGGAGGCCCCTTTTTGTTCGATTGACCAAGGTTGGAACATGGTAGATTAAGTTCGGACCTCGATTTTTATATATGGCACGAGTTTAAGTTATCGAGACCTTGGGACCGATTAAGCTCGAGGTCGACCAAGATCGAGGCCATGGGACCAATTAAGCTCGAGATCGACCAAGATCGAGACCAAGTAAGATGGAGATCGAAGCTAAGTCAAGTAACAGAAAACTGAGATATCCGGGATCGGCCAAGGATCGTGGCGAGAATCTGGACACGAATCAAGTCAAGACCGGTTGTTCAGCCAATCATGGGATTTCCTTCCATATTTAGAGTTACACCATAATTAGAGTTCCTCTACTATATAAAGATGATTCCCCTTCATTTGTAAACACCTTGCATTCTCAGATCATGGCAATATAATATTTCTCTCTTTCTCTGATTTATCAACTTGTTGCTCTTTAAGTGTTCTTACTTTATTAAGCACGAGGGTCTATCAGCTTGAGGGCACTGACCAAACGTTGGTTTGCTTTGTATTATTGTCAATTCTCGTCACTTATCTTTAAGTTAATCAAATAGTGTTAGGTGAAATCACGTGTCCTTAAAACCACAATATAAGTTTAATTGTTACTTAATTTTTAGGGTAAACACATTTGAATATAAGAATCGTAAAATTTCGAGAAAAAAAAAAGTAGAAGAAATTTTTAAATGAAAATGATATTTGAAAATTAAAGTTGTGTTTGGTCATGAATATAATTTGGAGTTGTTTTTTATTTTGTGTGACTGATTTGAAGTGAATTTTGAAAAACAGCTTTTTGGAGTTTTTCATATTTCTGAAAAACTTTGATATTCAACTTCAAGTGAAATTTGAAATTTTCATGATCAAACATTAATTCCAAAAAAAAAAGTCAAATTTTTTTATTGCCAAACAGGCCCTTAAATTGAAATATTTAATAAATTGTTTGAGATATGCTTCATATATATATATAAAGAGGAGGGAATGAAAAAAGATAGACTTGGCACATCTCTTACACAAGGATTGCCATTTATCTTTTTTCTCCTTTTTTTGAGCACTTTTCTAATTATAAAATATAAATGACAAAAAGTCTACATATTTCATTTATTTTCCACTTCCCACGGTTAAACATTTTAAAAGAATTAATTACTTATTAGTTATTGTGCTTGGAATTGCTGATCGTGCCTTCCCTCTCAAACATCAAAGCTGCAGTTATTTTGTAATTACTACACTCCATATAATGAACAATAATTATAGGCATGAACTTAATTATCATCTTTTCATATTCCCAAATCGTTATCTTATGTGTGGTAAACACTAATCAAAGTCGTCAACAATGGTTCTTTTATCCCTACAAATTCACAACCCCTAATTAACCTCAATCATTTTCTTCTTAATTTTTCTTCACTTATATATACATAGACGTTAGATTCATCACCAGTGTCATTGTTTTTCCACCAAGTTACTGCATGCTCAAGTCGAGATTTTCAAAGAAATCTTGATTAATGTCGTGTTGTCGACTCAGGAACTTTACTGAGAAAGGCAGGGAAGATTTTGTGTTGCATTCCATCAATTTATTACTTACTTCCTTTGTGTTGCTTCCAACTTTTATTTTTCAAATTTATTATTGTTATGCACTAACAATTGCCTAGATTGTTTCAACAAAAATATAAAATAAAAGAAAAGAGGGTGTGAGACTTTGTTATATTTTTCATAAGTTGCTTATTCTTCTTATGTTTTTGTCATATAAGCAAATAAGTCATTTCATGTTTCATAATTATGCTAATAGTACTTTGAGTAGGTGTATGTTCCATTTTTATTATTATGAATCATCAGAAGATTCACCAAATTATTCTCTACGATGTAATTCTTTTTTCCTTTTATGTATATCATAACAATCTTTATTTTCGTTTTGTTTCCATTTCCCTCATGAGATGTAGCTCTTTTCTTTTATTTTTTCTTTCTTATTTTGTGAAGGTAACACTGTAGGTTAGTTATATGCTCTAACTAAATATTTTAGAAAATTAATTAGAATTATAATTGAAATATATCTAAAGATTTTATGTTATAAAATTAAACTGAAAATACTCTTTATTCTCTCTGTTTATATTATAAAAACACAAAATCGCACTTCTTCTTTTTGCAGCATTCATGATCTTATAAATAAGAGAAAGCTATAGAAGTACATAATTTTAACTTTTTACGTAAATAATGTATGTAAAACATGTACAGTACAACATGAGGTGATGCAATAGAAACTCTAACCGTTTTATTTTAGATAGTAAAAATGATCAGCTATATCATTATTTTAAGATCAGATGGAGAGAAAACATTGTTTAATCAAAAAATTAAATTTCGGTCAAAGAGTTAATTTAGAAGAACTCGGGTTACTGATAATCAAAGAATAAAGAATAATTTTGACAATAATGAAATAATCAGAAAAGTAAAGTAAACCAGTATATTCAGATAGTGTTTCGTGTTCCTACAATTGATTCATTCTCTCATTTTTATAGCTATTTTGGAGATATGCGTTTTGCTTTTTTTTATGATAAGGCCATTATAGACATTAAAAGATTTTAAATGCTACGTTACATAATCATTGTATTCAATACAGATTCTCTAACGTTTTTAGTATTTAAGGCTCATTAAATATTGTATCTGCATTCCCTTGTATTGTCAGTTTCATTCCCCTTAATTCTCGGACTTAAATAGATACGGGCGTTGGGTCTTTTAAGTACTCGCACGTGCCTTTTTCTGTGCGTCTGCTCTTATCTGTTGTAAGTCGTGCCTCTTTTCCAATCAATACTATTTGATCAATCTACGTGTCAGAACACGTCATCTTTATATTTCTTTAATATGTAAACTTAATTTTTTTCAATACAGATATAAAGACGTGTAATTAAGAAAGAATACCATGGGAGAAAGAATTTCAGATATGACTGTTGAAATATCCTCATGCATAAAGATTACTAGACCTAGCTGATAAAGGTCAAAATTGTATGGCGTAGCCAGTTTTCCGGTTGGCTATTGAAAAATAGCCACCGATTTAAATGTAATCGATTTTTAACCATTTTAACTTAAATTTTATGGTAAAATGACTTAACTACCCTTGACCTGTTTAATATACTGTTTAGTATCATTTATCATCTTTCTCTTTATTTTTGTAGTATTGTACGGATTTCGCTTTTCTAAGAAAGCAGTTTTCTTCGAATCTTGTCTGGGTTATCTCCAATTTTCTTCAAAATTATGGGTGAGTTTTTTTTTACAATAATGTATTTAAATTTTTGTTATTATTATTGGTTTTTTATGTTTAATGTTTGTTATTATTGTTGATTTCCGTACCGTTAGGGTTTAAATATTTGTTCTATTATAACTTTTACGACTTTTCTCTCTTCATTAGTTTCTCTTATTTCTGTTAATTTTGTCACTCTGGTAATTTCTTTTTCAAGTTTTTTCTAGTATTTGTATATTAGGTTTAATTTTCAAGTATGTTGTTGTTTCATCTGTATTTTTCTTCAGTTCTTTTCGAATTTTGATATAATTGAGTTTTGTTTCATTCCATTATATTTTACGGGAGGTCTGTTGTGTGCGAATAGTAGACGTCTATTGTGTGCGTTTTGAATTATATTTTTTGTATATTAAATTTAGTAAAAAATTTCCAGTATATTATACTGGAAGTTTGTGTGTCTATGTTTATCTTCCAGTATGTTATACTGGATGAATATTATAATATAATTGAGTTTTGTTTCATTCCATTATATTTTATGGTAGGCCTGTTGTGTGCGAATAGTAGACGTCTACTGTGTGCATTTTAAATTATATTTTTGGAAAATTAAATTTAGTGAAAATTTTTCAGTATATTATACTGGAAGTTTGTGTTGTCTATGTTTATCTTCCACTATGTTATACTGGATGAATATTATAATATAGTTGAGTCTTGTGTTATGCCAGTATATTTTACGGGACATCTGCTGTGTACGAAAAGTACACGTCTACTGTGTGCGTTTTGATTATGTTTTTTTATATTAAATTTAGTAAAATTTTGTCCAGTATAATATATAGGACACCACCAGTGTGTAATATTTTTCTCCAGTATATTAAACTGGTGTGACGACCCGGCCCGTCGTCACGTGATTTACTGCCCGTTTCCCCCTTATTGTGTTGCTTCATATTTCTATATCAGTATTAGAATCTATCGGGTGTGTTTGGATTGATTCTGGTTGAAAATAAGGCATATAGCCTCTTAGAAGGGAGTTTGTTTCAGAAAAGTCAACCGAAAGTTGACTATGTGGTTAGAGGGCTCGGATGCGAATTTCGGTGGTTCGGTTAGTTTAGGGAGGTGATTTATGACTTAGGGGAGCGATCGGAACTGAATTTGGAAGTCCGGTGTAGAAATAGGCTTGAATTGGCGAAGTTGGAATTTTGGCGGAATCCGGTTGATAGGTGAGATTTTGATCCAGGAGTCGGAATGCAATTCTGAGAGTTGCAGTAGCTTCGTTAGGTGATTTTGGATGTGTCTGCAAATTTTCAGGTCATTCGGACATCGTTTGGTTGGGTTTTTGATTGCATGTTAGTTTCGGAAGTTTTAAGGAAAATTAAGCTTGAATCCGTGGTAATTTGGTGATTTTTGTGTTAAAAGATGTATTTTTAAGATTGGAACAAGTTCGTATGGTATTTTAGAGTGGGTTGGTATTTTTGGTTGGGGTCCCGGGGGCCTCGGGATGGTTTCGGA
>MU681316.1:1687-13435 GCA_026770625.1 Nicotiana glauca
ACAGACATGATCTAATACATTATTCAAACTTGCTCGAATCATAAAAACGCTATCGTTAACATCAAAATCCTCATTTATCATCAAATCAAAGTCTAAATTTTCTTAAAGCTTCCGAATTGCACATTCGATTAGAAACCCACCCAAACGACGTCCGAATGACCTGAAAATTTGCAGACATATCCAAAATCACCTAACGAAGCTACTGCAACTCTTGGAATTCCATTCTGACTCACGGATCAGAATCTCACCTATCAACCGGATTTTGCCAAAATTCCAACTTCGCCAATTCAAGCCTATTTCTACACCGGACTTCCAAATTCAATTCCGATCGCTCTCCTAAGTCAAAAATCATCTTCTAGAGCTAACCGAACAATCAGAATTTACATCTGAGCCCTCTAACTACATAGTCAACTTCCGGTTGACTTTTCTAAAACAAGCTTCCTTCTAAGAGGCTAAATGCCTTAATTCCAACTAAAACCAGCTCAATTCTACTCGATCAACTCTAATACCGATATTGAAACATGAAACAAAACAATAAGGGGGAAACGGGGCAGTAATACCTGAGACGACGGGTCGGGTCGTCACATGCTCGTTTTTGGAGATTTTTGGAGGAAATAAAAGATGGATTCAAGAGGAATCGTAAAATTTAATCGTGAAATTTTTGGAGGTAAGAATCTTGGTCTGAAAACTTTATTTAATCATGAAATTCACCTAGATATTTATGGAAACTAAGCCTAAAATTGAAGAGCTAGGGCTTGAGAAATTGAACTTTTGATTTGGGATTTGAAAGGCCATTCGGGGTCATATTTGAGAACTTTTGATATGTATGAACTAGTGGAAAGATAAGAAATCTAATGATGTGAAAATTTCTGAGTTTCGAGAAGTGGGCCCGAGGCTCGGGTTTTGGTAATTTCAAGATTTGCGTCTGTTATTGATTGTTTTTGCTTTGGCTTTGTTTCCCTAGCATATTGTGATGTATTCGCTCTGATTTTGGGTAGATTCGACGCGTGTGGAGGCCGATTTGAGGAGAAAAGGCGTCGCGAGCTAGAGATCTCAGTAGTTCGAGATGAGTAACGATATTAAATGATATCCTGAGGGTTTGAAACCCCAGATTGCACATCGTAGTGCTATAGGTGAGGCACGCGCTTGATGATGAGCGTGGGGTCGTTTTCTATTAGGGATTGTGACTTGGTCCATCCTGATTGATGATTTTACCACATATTTGACTGATACTAATTTTTATCATCTTGATTTGGGCTGACTACCATATTTGGGCTTCGTGCCAATTATTTAAACCCTTCGGGGAGTTTTTATCACTATTTTCATCACTGTTTTGACTTATACATGAACTCATTCCTATTGATATCTATTGTTATACAAACTTAGTCACTTTTACTCAGATTTGAAACTTAAATGATATGTTGGGCTGAGAACTACTATTTTACAAATGCCCGAGGGGCTTGTGATGATTTTCGGACTGAGTGAGGCGGAGGGCCATATGTAAGGATATGCTGAGTGATATGAGGCCGAGGGCTGAGATACTTTATATGCCACGAGATGGCTTGAGTGATGTGAGGCCGAGTGCCGAGTGATGATACCACGAAGTGGCTTGGTATTGCACTTTGGCCGTAAGGGGCCCCTCTCAAAGTCTGCACACCCCCAGTGAGCGCCGTCAATGATATATGGATCGGGTGGCACGCCGCAGCCTGATGTGGATCGGGCTGCGTACCACAGCGGTTACTATATGATACTATGTTGAGTGACTAAGAGTGAGCTCGAGGGGCTGATACTCTGCTAAGTGACTAAGAGTGAGCCCAAGGGGCTGAGAGTGAGCCCAAGGGGTCAGTACTGTTTTGAGATATTTTCCGAGGGACGAACTTTTATGTGTTCATCTTGCATGTTTACTTGTCTTTTTACCTATTATACTGTGGTACTATTGTCCGAGGGGCGGATTTTCTGTGTTGATCGGCACTTACTGTTTGAAATCATTTCGTAACTATTGAAAAGATCATTTCCAAAAGAGGTTTTAAATCGAGCCAAGATATTTCTAAAGATTTCACAGCTTTACTATTTTTTTTCTCAAAGGATTGTACGTTGCTTCTATACAGCATGTTGGTTTCTTTACATGTTTTCTTACTGCTCAGTTGTTATTTACCTTTACTACTCACTGAGTTGGAGTACTCACTTTATTCCCTGCACCTCGTGTGTAGATGCAGGTATTTATTCACCCAGTAGCGGGTTTTGGCTGATTAGAGGCACAGCTATAGGAGTTTAGGGAGGTGACTGCCACTGTTCGCAGCACCGCTCTCTTTCTGTTGTGTAGTATTTCTGTTCAGTGCATTTTTGGACCTTGTAGTTGTATTTATGCTCTTATAGATGCTCGTGACTTGTGACACCCCGATTAGGACTATATTGGGTTGTACTTCCGATAATTTATATCATTAAAACATAATTTAACTGCTTCTGAATTGTTTAACTACTTAAAAGTGGTGTTCTGAAATGGTCTGGCTGGCTTTATCTTCACGTGAGGCGCCATCACGACCGGAGCGGGGTTTGGGTCATGATAGTTCATTAAGATACTTACCTGACCGTAAGGTGATGGCCTCACGGTGTTCCTTTGGATTTTTCTCTGTATTGCTTGGTAAGGGACCATGAATCCATTTTGATACTAGAGTTGCCAGTTGGCTTAACTGAACTTCCAGGTTTTTGAGGGCTGAATTGTGGCTTTTCATCTTTTCATCAGTCGACTTAATGTACTTGTACAAGAGGTCATCAAGATTTGAATGGGTCTATTGAGGCCTTTGCTGATATGGGGATGCTTGTTAACAAGGTCTGAAATTCGTTTGCCCAAGATTTTGATTCTGGTACCCAGGCGGACCCTGTACCTCTTGTTTTTGGAAGCTTTGAGAGTTCTCAATGCCATTTGGATTGCTCCATTGAAATCCTAGATATTTTTGTGCCATTGGACGTCCAAAAGGGTACTGCTTGTAAATAATGACATTAACTTGTTCATCACTTTGGTTGATCATTTGGCATTCATGGTTTAGATGATTTCCTCCACACATGTCACAAGTTTCAGTCTGGCTTGGTTGTTGTGTATTCACCTGAAAAGATTCAAACTTTTGTGCCAAGGAAATAATCTGTTATGTCAGTGTATTTAGAGCATCTACCTAATTTACCGTAGCAGCCTTATTGATGATTACACGCTCAGATGGCCATTGGATGGCATTCTCAGATATCTCATTCAATAATTGCAATGCTTCTTCTGTAGTTTTACCCATTACGGAACCTCCTTCGGCTGCATCAATCACATTTATAGAAGAGGGTTTTAACCCGTGATAAAAAAAATATACAACTGCATATGTTCAGGAATGTCATGATGTGGATATTTTCTCAGCATTGCTTTTAATCCTTCCCGTGCTTGATAAACCGACTCAGTGTCAATTTGCGAAAGATTTGTTTTAACTTTGCTGTTTTAGCTTGAGAAAAAATATTTGTTCAAAAAATTCTAAGTCATCTGGTCCCATATGGTAATAGACCCTTGAGGCAAACTTCGCAACCAAGTCTTGGAATCTCCTTTTAAAGAAAAAGTAAATAACCTTAACTTGATAGCTTCAGGAGGCACACCATTATACTTAGCAATTTCAACAAGTTCCAAAAAATCTCCTGTAAAGATACAAGATTGTTGAATTGTTTGAATCAAGACAGTCCTGATTTCAAAGTTGTTAGCTGTTACTGGGGGTTTCCTAATACTAGATTCATATTTGAAGTGGTCAGGTCTTGCATATCCCTTAGGATTCTATTTGGGCTTGGCACCATTCATCAAACTGCTCATATACATGGACTTGTAGTGGGATTTCTTATGGGTTGTTGTCATCACCTAGTTGATGCTCCATTTCATTGTAGGTTAAGTTTTGAGAAGAAAATGTGTGTCCTTTCTTGTACAATCGAAGAGATCTTTCAACTTCAAGATCGTAACTCACTAGCTCTTTTGTAGAAGAACCGGTCATAAACTACTTGAAATTCTTAAAGTAAAGAAAATTAAACTTGTTTTTTACTTAGTTCCTAGAAAAGAATAGTACTGAAATGAAATATTAGAAGTAAAATAAAAATAATAGTAGTAATTAATTAGTAGCATGTGGTAATCATAAATAATAATAGTAAAGACGATTACAACAATGAAAGAATAAGGTAGTTATAGGAAAAGAAATGCTACTGTTATAAGTATTACTATATAATTACAGAGTACGTTGTATTACTACCAAAAAAAAATAGTATTATTATGATATAAGTAAAAACGCTAGTTTAGGTATAATACTAAAAGTTATAATACTATTGAATTGATAGCGACACTACGAAAATAATAATAGTTATACTAATAAGTTCTCAAACTAGTGACAAAACAATTAATCTGAAGTATATGTCTACCAATCTCCGGCAACGGCGCAAAAAATTTGACGAGTCTGTAGCATATATAAATTTAAACTCGTACTCTGTCAAATCATAGTATAGAAAGATGTCGATCCCACAGAGATTAGTTTATCTATTCTACAAACTGTTCTTGTTTTAATTACTATTTGAGAGAATCAGAAAAGTTGAGTTGAGAGTTAACAAGCAAATAATGAACAACAACTGCAGAGAAAATTATTTTTGGTTTTAAGAAATATGATAAAGATGTTGGGATCCTGATTTCACTTGATAATTCTATTAAAAAGCATATATTTATTTTTCAGTCTCTATTTCTCAAACAATGCATAAATGCATCTCTCGATTACACTTATATAATTACCTAAATTGAATAATTAACAACACTCCTCTCGATTATACCAATTAATTATTAAGATAGTAATATTAAAGAACCAAAAATATATGTTTGAATTGAAACATGATCTTTTTTCAAAGTAAATTCTTTCGGTTACCTTACATTTTATTACTTGAATTTTGTACTATTAACCTCTTTCGATTTCAGAATTAGTATAAAATCAAATTATAACACAAAATAGATAGATGTGGTTAAATAAACGTCAACACTTATCAACACCACTATTAACCTTATTACCTCTTTCGCCTCTCTCGATTACAAAATGAATAACAGGTTAGTTTGTGGTACAAAGAGAATCGGTGTGACTTTATTTAATTACATCTAACTATGAAAGCTGATAAAATTATAAATCGAAAGTTTCAAACCAAACAAGTGAAACTGAAAAATAATCTTTTACTATTATATAGAATTATCAATATCCATCATTCTCCCAACATAAGATAATTACTACATACTAGATCTAGTACTGCTAATAAAAATATTCATGTCCATTAAATAAGAAAATAGAAAGAAATATTCAATAAGAATAATTCCGCCTATTTAATAAAAAATAGAAACTAGAGTAATTTCTACCTTGAAATTTATTTAGAACTGAAATGAAAGTGTAGCCACCATCGTGGTATACGAAGACGATTAAAAACTGAAATAAACTTTATAAGAGGACTGATTTCAAATCTCCCAAGTTACTCTTGCAGAGATTGGCAATGTCCATTTTATAGCCATGAGGTAACTGGATGGTAACCGTTTTGCTTTGTTAGAAACGGTTTTTGATTGAAAACAGTTTTTTGGTTGTAATTTTGTTGCAGAATATCTTTCATTTTCTTTTTTTGACACGTTTTGCTTGTTGCTTTTTTACTCTGACGTGTTTCTTTCTTAAAATCTTCCTTAACCTTGCACCACTATTTTTGCACTCTTTCCTGCATTATTAGTTAATATACGGAAAAGATTTGATTATTTTTATGATTTTACAAGTATAATCATATATTTAAAATCTAGCAAAATGCACTTATCACTTTCCTTGCAGACTTTTAAATTCATGAATATTGCGGGGCTCAGGCACTTTCAAAATGGCATTCACTTTGGCTTGATCAATTTTTATCCCTCGATGTCGGATAATGAAACCAAAGAACTTTCTGGAAGTAACTGCAAAGGTGCATTTCAATGGATTCATCCTAAGTTAGTACCTCCGAAGCAACTCAAATACCATTCTCAAGTCTTTCAATTGGTCTCCCCTCTTTTTTGATTTTACCACCAAGTTGTCCACATAGAATTCGACATTCTTGTGGAGAAGGTCATCAAAGATATTCTGCATAGCTCTTTGATAAGTAGCAACGACTTTCTTCAAGCCAAAAGGCATTACTTTGTAGCAATAAATACCTTCAGGGGTACAAAATGCTATAAGCTCTTCATATCTTGGCGCTATACGTATTTGGTTATAGCCTGATGAACCGTCTATAAATGACATAACCTCGTAAGTAATAGTAACATTGATCATTAGCTCTAGAATAGGAAGCGGTAATTCATCTTTTGGAAACGCAATGTCGAGATCCCTGAAGTCAACGCACACTCGAATCTGGCCATTTTTCTTCCTTACAAGGACAATGCTTGAAACCCATGTTAGGTATTTAACTTCACAAATAAAGCCAGCTTCGGTGAGTTTGTTAACTTCGGTTTCAATCAAGAGAACCAAGTCCGGCCTAAAGCGCCTTTGGGCTTGTTTAATAGGACGAGCACCATTCTTGATGGCAAGGTGATGGACTACTACTTTAGGGCCCAAGCCAGGCATTTCTTTATAGCTCCAAGAGAAGACATCCCTAAACTCCTTGAGTAACTCAATATAAGTGCTTTCTTCATCAACTTCTAGTAAAGCACTTAGGTAGGTGGGTCTTGGTTCTTCATCAGTGCCAAGGTTAACTTCTTTTAAGGCATCAATCGTTGCCTTCACCCCTTATTCAAGTTATGGTAGATCATCTTTTGTATCTTAATCTTATTGAGGGTCCCCATCATCGAAGGATATATGATAATTGAAACACCTTCCAATTTCTTATCATCCTCCATTAGAGATAAAACACCATGCTCGCCTTGTGCAGTAACATGATACGAAGAACCCATACTTTCTTCATCTTCATCACGTTCTTTAGTATAGACCACATTGTGTGGCTTCACCTTTAGTACTTCATTACACGAAACCATGACTTTTGTTTGTCGCTTCATTCTATAAGGAACCAAACTTTTGAAATCTTTAGGGTTCTTCTGAATTTTGGGTGAAGCGGGTGTTCCTGTATTTCGATAATTTCTCTGGAACTTATTCCCCTTCTTTAATGGACTCAATCTCTCAAATACTGAAGTTCTGACAATTGATTTTCCAAGTCGATCAAAGACAGAAAGACTGTTAGAAGTGGCAGATTTAATATTTATAGTGATATGATTGCTACTCGCCCTTCTTATTGAGATGCACAATGGTGACGCTTGCTTGTATCCCAAACCTTCACGTGGTTGCCTCGTTGTAGCTTTTGATGGGTGATTTCTTAACATTGATGGCTCATTGGGATTGTACCCAACTTTTGCGAATAGCTTGTAAGCGTTAGGGTCAAAACATTCATTTGTTTGCTTTGTAAGGAGAGCCACATTCTTCAAATGATTTTGGGCTACAAACCCTGCAAGCGGTTTCGAGAAAAACTTTACTACCTCAATTCATTTTATCGGAAGAGTTAATTCCTTTAACGTGTTAGTTTGGAGATTAGATGATTCACCCTTGTATTTCTTTCTTTTAGGTACATATTGGAGCGCGAGATTTACTTTCTTTCTATAAGATGCAATATCCCATCTATAAGATTTATTCGCGTTGGCGTGTACCTCTTTAGTAACATGTAACGACCCGACTGGTCGTTTTGAGCTCTAGCATGTCGTTCAGTAGTTGTAAGTCATGACCAGCTTCATTTAAGGTATATTGACTTGTGCGTATGGTCAGAGTTGAATTTCGGGAAATTCAGAATCAAATTGGAAAGAAAGTTTTCATTGCGGCAGCCTTAAGTTGAAGAAAATGGCTAAGATTGAAATTTTGTGTAAACGACCTCGAAATTGGGATCTCAAAGTTCTAGTAGGTTCATATGATGATTTCAGACTTGGGAGTATGTCCGGATTTGGTTTTGGATAACCCGTGACCATTTCGGCGTATATTGTGGAAGTTCGTACTTTAGAAGAATTTCATAAATTTAGGTTGGAAGGAATTTCAGTGTTATAGATTACTGTTTGGTATTGCGAGTCTGGGAATAGCTCTGTATGGTGATTCTGGAGTTGGGAGCGCGATCAGAAGTGAATTCGGATGTCCGGAGGTCATTTTGAAGTCATTTGGCTAAATATAGAAATTTGAAGGTTTTTCAGAAAATTCGACCGGAAGTGGAAATTTTGATCACGGGGTCAGAATGCGATTTCGAAAGTTGGGTCAAGTCCGTAATGTCGTATGTGACTTGTGTACAAAATTTGAAGTCATTTCGGAATGATTTTGGTAAGGTTTGAGACACTTAGTCTCTTTTAAGGAAGCGTAAGTTGGAATAGTCAACTGGATATTGACTTATGTGTTAGAGGGCTCAAAATGAAAATTTTATGGTTCGGATAGCTTCGTTAGGTGATTTGTGACTTAGGAGCATGATCGGAAGTATTTTTGGAGGTCCAGTGTAAATTAGGCTTGAATTGGCGAAGTTAGAATTTTGGCGATTTCCGGTTGATAGGTGAGATTTTGATTCGAGAGTCGGAATGGAATTCTGAGAGTTGATGTAGCTTCTTTAGGTGATTTGGGATATGCGTGCAAAATTACAGGTCATTCGGACATGATTTGGTTAGGTTTTTTATTGAAAGTGTATTTCGGAAGTTTTTTGAAAGTTAGGCTTCAATTCGATGAGTTTTCGGTAATTTGATGTTGTTTGAGGTGTTTTGATGATTGGAACAGGTTTTAATAATGTTATGAATTATGTTGGCATGTTTGGTCGGGGTCCCATGAGGCTCGGATAAGTTTTGGAAGAGTTTTTGGAAGATTTTTGCCGTTTGAGCATAAGCATGTAATGATCCAAATGTCCATTTTTAGTTCTAGAGATCGAAATTTTATTTCGAGATTTCCAGAATTTAAATAATGAATTATAGGAGTGATCTGGAAAGTTTGGTCTAATTTCATAAAGTCGCGATTGGGTTTTTATCACGAAACATGAGTTAATTGTTTAACGACAAAAATAGGTACTAAACTTGGCAAATGAGCTCTGAATTGAGTTTCTATTAAGGGTTGTGTTCGTATTATTATTTGTGACTCATAAGAACAAGAATCGTCTAATTCCGAGTTCGTATGACGCAGTTAGAGCCATTTTAGTGAAAAGAAAAGTTGCTGCAATTTCTTTGGCAGCTGCTGTATTTTTTTAGCAGCGCAAACAGTAACAACGCGCGTGAACAGTAACCGTGTGCGTGAACAGTACTGCGCGAGTGAACAGTAACCATGCGCGTGAACAGTACTTCCGAAAAATTCTGGGCAGAATGTATCCGCGAACTAATTCATTTCTTTCACCATTTTGGACATTTTGAGAGCTTTTGGACGGGGATTTAAGAGAGTTTCATCTAGGATCGATTGGAGGTAAGTTTTACGAGTTAAATACATGATTTTATTGAAGAATCATCCTTGAAATTCATGAAAATATAGCCAAATTATAAGAAATTAGGGCTTGAGATTTAAATTCCAAATTTGGGATTTAATGGGCCATTTGTGGTCCGATTTGAGAGAGTTTTGTATGTATAGACTCGTGGCGAGATAAGGAACCCGATGACGTAAAAATTTTTGAGTTTCGAGATGTGGGCCCGGGGCTCGGGTTTTGTCAAATTTGGGAATTTTGATAATTTTCGATTGTATTCGATTGGGTATTGTCTCTTTAGTATAATACAACATATTCGTTGTGATTTTGGGCAGATTTGTCGCTCGAGGAGGCCAATTCGAGAGGCAAGGGCATAGCGAGCTAGAGTTTTGGTCGTCTAGAGGTGAGTAATGATTTTAAATGATGTCCTGAGTGTTTGAAACCCTAGATTGCACAATGTAGTGCTATGTTGAGATGAGACACGCGCTGTATGACGAGCGCGGGGTCATTTACTATTCGGAATTGTGACTTGGTCCATCCCGGTTGATATTTTACTGCGTATTTGATAAAGACTTGTTGTTTTTCAGCATGACTTGGGCTTATTGCCATACTTGGGCTTAGTGCCGACTATTTGAAACCCTTTGTGAATTTCCATCACTGTTTCCTCACTAATTGAAATATTATTTGAACTCAGTCAAATTGAATTACACTGTTTCACGAACTCAGCTATATTTTTACTCAACTTGAGATTTAAATGATATTTTAATTGATATTGAGCTGAGCACTATTGTTTTACTGTTGCCCAAGGGGCTTATGATTATTTTCTGGACTGATTGAGGCCGATAGACATATGTGAGGATATGTTGAGTGATGTGAGGAGGCTTTCAGCCCTCGAGTGTTATGTGAGGAGGCTTTCAGGCCTCGAGTGTGATGTGAGAAGGCTTTAAGGTCTTATGTTGATGTGATAGGCTTTAACGCCTTATGATGATATAGTGCTTGGGCTGTAGGAGCCACTTCTGAGTCTGCTCCCCCACAGAGAGCGCGGGTACCCAGGTGAGTTGGGAGTGAGCCCGAGAGGCTGATATTGTACTTTGTGAGTTGTGAGTGAACCCGAGAGGCTGATATTGTACATTGTGAGTTGGGAGTGAGCCTGAGAGGCTGATGTTGTACCCAAGTGAGTTGGGAGTGAGCCCGTGAGGCTGATGTTGTACTATGTGAGTTGGGAGTGAGCCCGCGGGGTTGATATTGTACTGAGAGTTTGATATTGAGCTCGAGGGGCAGGTTTCTGATTATTTCTTACTTGTTGAAATTATTGGTCGTAACTATTTTAAAAGAGATTTATCTGATACTTCACGGTTTTATTGTATAACTGATTTTATTGTTTGAGATAGCGTTATTTGTGCCTTTATAAGATTTCATGCTTTCAGTCATTATTTATTTTTATTACTCACTGGGTCGGAGTACTCAGATTACTCCCTGCACCGTGTGTGCAGATTCAGGCGTAGCAAATTTCCATACCTGAGAGCTGATCCTTCCAGTCCAGGTGGTGTTTCGGAGACTACGGGGTAGCTGTTGGCGTTCGCAGCCCCCGTGACTCCTTTATCCTATTATTTCAATGTTATTCAAATTATTGTATCGGATTTCGTATTTAGTAGACTTGTGTCAGAATTTCTTAGTTGCTCATGACTTGTGACACCCCGGTTAGGGCTATGTTGGGTTGGATTTCCGCATTTTACCTATACTTTCCGCTATTGGATATTATTAAACCATGTTTATACTATAATTGTGTTAATTAAATTATTTTAAAAGGATGAATTGGGTTGATTGGCTGGCCTTGTCTTCACGAGAGGCGCCATCACGACCAGCTTCGGGACTTGGGTCGTGACAAGTTGGTATCAGAGCCAGGTTACTAGGTCTCGCGAGTCATGAGCAGGTTTAGTAGAGTCTCACGGATCTGTACGGAGACGTCTATATATATCCTCGATAGGCTGCAGAAACCTTTAGGAAAACTTCATATTCTTGAAATTCTTATCGTGCGTCCTTGATTCAGCTTGAAAAGTAACTCTTACAATTCCTTCCACTTGAACGTATACGTGAACGAGCGCTCATTATTTAGATGTGCCTTGATGGCTTGTAAATCCCCGATCGGGGCGAGACGTGATCTCTATCAGTGGATGTTGGGCCAGTCTGAAGGACATGAGGCCGGGTCTTTACCTATGGCTTGAGCACCGAGGTGCTGATTGTGCGAGCAAGTGTTTTGAACTTATATGTCCGGTATTGTCCCTATTAGTGGGAATGATGGTTGGATAGCTA
>MU681316.1:14430-25459 GCA_026770625.1 Nicotiana glauca
AGTTGATTGTCACGAGAATGAAGGTGATCTTAGTAGTGGAATTGAGGTATTTTATGGTTTGTGTTACCTAAGCTTGTGAAATTTTTTTGTTGAACTAGCTGTAGTAATATGGAAATATTCTTGAGTTTGATGACCTGCGTGGCCTGGTTGAATTAGAGAAATTTAGTTATGATAGCTTGATTAGGATAAAATGGATTTCCAAGTGTTCTTGATGGTTTCTACCATGGTTTAAACCAGATATTTTCTACCGGTATGGGGAACGTGTTGTGTATTGTGAGTTCATATATATTTATTCATTATTGATGGGGTACGAAGGTTTTAGAGCGAGGTTCTGTTTAATGTAGGGTTTCCTACTGGTACTTTGTTTGTTTGAGTGGTTACGGTGATCGAGAATGGTGTTGCGAGTATACGAGTAGTGTAGTATGTTATGCGATTATATGTAGGGTTATTGTTATGGCTTGACACAATTTGTTCGGACTTATACAGTGTGTGTATGTGAGATTCGGGTCTTGAAAAGAATTCTGGATGTTAGAAATTGGGCTCCAAGGATTTTGGGGTAAGGTTAAAGTAATGTTTATTATTCACTACAACGGGTTTAATGTGTTTCGGAATAATTGATTCCAATTTTTTTTATGAATTATATGTCCTACCGGTATCAGGGTTCGTTATGTGCTATAAAAAAATGTTTACGAAATTTATTGAGAAGAAGAAAGAAAGGAAATTGAAAACTGCAGTTGTCACAATGTGAAATATTTAAACCGGGCTGCAAGCCGTGGTGGAGGTTATGTAAGGATGAGGTCTTTGTGGTAAATATTTATGAGTTTAAATTTTCCCTTTGTAAAGTTTAATTCGTTCGATAATATTAAAAGGGAGTCATGCCAGTTAGGTTGATTTGATAATTCTTGTATATTTTATGTTCATATTCAGCCATTTTCGTGTTGTAAACATGGAGTTTTAGCTTATGAGATGAGTTCCCAGGTGGTGTTAAATGTGACTCATTAATCCGAGTAAGTAATAATGAGGTCTTCATGCCTCACATTCTGTTGTCAGTATTGTGAAAATTTGAAATGAGTTGGTGGTTAATATGAGATTTATTGATGATGATGGAATTATTTATGAACAACCATTAAGACCAGAAATGTGGTTATGATCATACAAATAATGCGTTTCATGTCAAGATATCATTGTGATAATGGCGGGCTTGTAATGCGGAGATTAGTGTTATTGATATACTTGTGGTACTTGTTAGGTTGTGGACATGTTGTTAGGAGTCATTTTGGTGTTACTCTGATAGGTGGATAGGCCTAATTACAAGGGAGACTCTGCCAAAATATTTGAAAAATCTGGGAGTTTGTCAAATTTTTGGGACTTAAGAAAGTTAAAATGTTGGAAGAATATCTAAGGTCGATATGAAGTCGTTCGGTTCATTTGGTTGTGGATTGTGGGGTGTTGTCCCGGCTATGGTGGTAGTTCTTGCGTGTTATGAGAAGAAATGACTTATTACGGATCCAGGAAAGGCTATCAGCCTAGTTCAGTGCGAGCAGAATCAACCTGAAGTGGGTGAATGGATTTAAATAGGGTTATAGGCTTCATGTGAGTCAGATGTGTTCATTTCAGTATAGCGCTCCTCAAGGAGGGGTGTTGGAATATCATATGTTATTCCGTGTTCATCAATTCAGGTAATATTATGATTGTGCCATGTGTGCTGTGAAACAACTTTATAAATTCCTATTCTGTTGGGAAAAGTCCATATTAGTTGTGTGAGTTGAGCAGTCCATTCCTGAGTCATTTCATTATGTATCTTGTTCGTGTTATGGCCTATTGGCACATTTGTGCATCATGTGAGATCGTTGGCCATTGTCTGTGGTGATTGGTTGTCTGAGCAGCTCGTACTAGGTGAGGCAAGACTATTGGTATCGGGGACCATTGCAGTGGGATTATGTGAGGTATATTACAGGGCAGTCACCAGTATTTGGGTAGTAATGAGGTGATGAATTTAGTCAAAAAGGAGAGAATTAATATTGGGTTAACTCTGCAATTGGTTAGAAATTTTTGCACATCTCCTCTGTTGTGGTTGTATTGTTGGCATTATAACAGAATGTATAGGTATATCATCATATGCATTAGGAGCATCAGAGTCATGGAATTTTGGCTATTAAGGTTCATGTAGCGTCATTGTGGTTATATGGTGAATTATGCGATGCATGGTGCTAATTCAACAAAGGTACGCAGTCGTGTTCCGGTACCTCGTGTGGTAGTTGGTACAATGTTTATATCCAGGGAACAAGTCTGGCAGAGAATTTTAGGTGTTGGAATTGGGTTCTGAGCTTATTGTATGGATAAAAGAGGATATCTTCAGATTTGATCAAACTAATGTGTCCATATGAGTTGTGGTAGCACGGGCAGGTGCACGAGGTGTTAAACAGTGATTTCAGATAACTTAAAAGCAGTTCTTGGAACGTTCGAGGACGGACGTCTATTTAAGTGAGGGAGAATGTAATGACCCGACCGGTCGTTTTGAGCTCTAGCGTGTCGTTCAGCAGTTGGAAGTCATGAACAGCTTCATTTCAGGTATATTGACTTGTGCGTATGGTCAGAGTTGAATTTTGGGAAATTCGGAGTCAAATTGGAAAGAAAATTTTCATTGCGGTAGCCTTAAGTTGAAGAAAATGGCTAAGATTGGAATTTTGAGTAAACGACCTCGGAATCAGGATCTGAAAGTTCCAGTAGGTTCGTATGATGATTTTGGACTTGGGCGTATGTCCGAATTTGGTTTTGGATAACCCATGAGCATTTCGGCGTATATTGTGGAAGTTAGTATTTTTGAAGAATTTCATAAATTTGGGTTGGAAGGAATTTCAATGTTATAAATGTCCGTTTAGGATTCCGAGTCTGGGAATAGCTCCGTATGGTGATTCTGGAGTTGGGAGCGCGATCGGAAGTGAATTCGGATGTCCGGAGGTCATTTTGAAGTCATTTGGCTAAATATAGAAATTTGAAAGTTTTTGAGAAAATTCGACCGGAAGTGGAAATTTTGATATCGAGGTCGGAATGTGATTCCGAAAGTTGGGTCAAGTCTGTAATGTCGAATGTGACTTGTGTGCAAAATTTGAAGTCATTCCGGAATAATTTTAGTAAGGTTTGAGACACTTAGTCTCTTTTAAGGAAGCTTAAGTTGGAAAAGTCAACTGGATATTGACTTATGTGTTAGAGGGCTCGAAATGCAAATTTTACGATTTGGATAGCTTCGTTAGGTGATTTGTGACTTAGGAGCGTGATCGGAAGTATTTTTGGAGGTCCGGTGTAGAATTAGGCTTGAATTGGCGAAGTTAGTATTTTGGCGATTTCCGGTTGATAGGTGGGATTTTGATCCGAGAGTCAGAATGGAATTCTGAGAGTTGGTGTAGCTTTGTTAGGTGATTTGGGAAATGTGTGCAAAATTTCAGGTCATTCGGACGTGGTTTGGTCGGGTTTTTTATCGAAAGTGTATTTCGGAAGTTTTTAGAAAATTAGGCTTGAATTCGATGAGTTTTGGGTAATTTGATGTTCTTTGAGGTATTTTGATGATTGTAACATGTTTGAATAATGTTATGAATTACGTTGGCATGTTTTGTCGGGGTCCCATGAGGCTCGGATAAGTTTTGGAAGAGTTTTTGGAAGATTTTTGTCATTTGAGCATAAGCATGTAATGATCCAAAGGTCCATTTTTAGTTCTAGAGATCAAAATTTTATTTCAAGATTTCCAAAATTTAAATAATGAATTATAGGAGTGATCTGGAAAGTTTGGTCTAATTTCATAAAGTCGCGATTGGGTTTTTATCACGAAATATGATTTAATTATTTAACGAGAAAAATGGGTATTGAACTTGGTAAATGAGCTTCGAATTGAGTTTTCATTAAAGGGTTGTGTTCGTATTATTATTTGTGACTCATAGGAACAAGAATCGTCTAATTCCGAGTTCGTATGATGGAGTTAGAGCCATTTTAGTTAAAAGAAAAGCAGCTGCAATTTCTTTGGCAGCCGCTGTATTTTTTTAGCAGCGTGAACACTAACTACGCGCGTGAACAATAACTGCACGCGTGAACAGTACTTTCGAAAAATTCTAGGCAGAATGTATCCGCGAACTACTTCATTTCTTTCACCATTTTGGACATGTTGAGAGCTTTTGGACTGGAATTTAAGAGAGTTTCGACTAGGATCGATTGAAGGTAAGTTTTATGAGTTAAATAAATAATTTTATTGAAGAATCATCCTTGAAATTCATGAAAATATAGCCAAATTATAAGAAATTAAGGCTTGCGATTGAAATTCTAAATTTGGGATTTGAGGGGCCATTTGTTGTCCGATTTGAAAGATTTTTGTATGTATAGACTCGTGGCGAGATAAGGAACCCGGTGAAGTATAAATTTCTGAGTTTCGAAACGTGGGCCCGGGGCTCGGGTTTTGTCAAATTCGGGAATTTTGATAATTTTCGATTGTATTCGATTGGGTATTGTCTCTTTAGTATAATGCAACATGTTCATTGTGATTTTGGGCTGATTCATCGTGCGAGGAGGCCAATTCAAGAGGCAAGGGCATAGCGAGCTAGACGTTTGGCTGTCTAGAGGTGGGTAAATATTTTAAATGATGTTCTGAGGGGTTGAAACCCCGGATTGCACAACGTAGTGCTATGTTGAGATGAGACACGCACTGTATGACAAGCGCGGGGTGATTTACTATTGGGAATTGTGAATTGGTCCATCCCGGTTGATATTTTACTGCGTATTTGATAAAGATTTGTTGTTTTTCACCATGACTTGGGATTATTGCCGTACTTGGGCTTCGTGCCGACTATTTGAAACCCTTTGTGAATTTCCATCACTGTTTCCTCACTAATTGAGATATTATTTGAACTCAGTCCAATTAAATTATACTGTTTCACGAACTCAACTATATTTTTACTCAACTTGAGATTTAAATGATATTTGAATTGATGTTGAGCTGAGCACCATTGTTTTACTATTGCCCAAGGGCGTATGATTATTTTCTGGACTGATTGAGGCCGGGGGCCATTTGTGAGGATATGTTGAGTGATGTGAGAAGGCTTTCAGGCCTCGAGTGTTATGTGAGGAGGCTTTCAGGCCTCGAGTGTGATCTGAAAAGGCTTTAAGGCCTTATGTTGATGTGACAGGCTTTAAGGCCTTATGATGATATAGCGCTTGGGCTGGAGCCCCTCCGGAGTCTTCACCCCCACAGTAAGTGCGGGTACCCAGGTGAGTTGGGAGTGAGACCGAGAGGCTGATATTGTACTTTGTTAGTTGGGAGTGACCCGAGAGGCTGATATTGTACTTTGTGAGTTGGGAGTGAGTCCAAGGGGCTGTTGTTGTACCCAGGTGAGTTGGGAGTGAGCCCGAGAGGCTGATGTTGTACTATGTGAGATGGGAGTGAGCCTGCGGGATTGATACTGTACTGAGAGTTTGATATTGCGGGGGCAGGTTTCTGATTTGATATTGAGCCCGAGGGGAACGTTTCTGATAATTTCTTACTTGTTGAAATTATTGGTCTTAACTGTTTTAAAAGAGATTTATCCGATACTTCACGTTTTAATGTATAACTGATTTTATTGCTTGAGATAGCGCTATTTGTGCCTTTATAAGATTTCATGCTTTCCGTCATTATTTATTTTTATTACTCACTGGGTCGGAGTACTCACATTACTCCCTGCACCGTGTGTGCAGATTCAGGCATAGCAGATTTCCATACCTGAGATCTGATCCTTCCAGTCCAGGTGGTGTTTCGGAGACTGCGAGGTAGCAGTTGGCGTTAGCAGCCCCCATGACTCCTTTATCTTATTATTTTTATTTTATTCGAATTATTGTATCGGATTTCGTATTTAATAGACTTGTGTGAGGATTTCTTAGTTGCTCATGACTTGTGACACCCCGGTTAGGGCTATGTTGGGTTGTATTTCTGCATTTTACCTATATTTTCCGCTATTGGATACTATTAAACCATGTTTATACTATAATTGTGTTAATTAAATTGTTTTAAACGGGTGAATTGAGTTGGCTGGCTGGCCTTGTCTTCACGAGAGGTGTCATCACGACCAGGTTCGGGAATTGGGTCGTGTTTCTGATTTGATATTGAGCCCGAGGGGCAGGTTTCTGATTATTTATTACTTGTTGAAATTATTGGTCTTAACTGTTTTAAAAGAGATTTATCCGATACTTCACGGTTTTATTGTATAACTGATTTTATTGCTTGAGATAGCGTTATTTGTGCCTTTATGAGATTTCATGCTTTCAGTCATTATTTATTTTTATTACTCACTGGGTCAGGGTACTCACATTACTCCCTGCATCGTGTGTGCAGATTCAGGCATAGCAGATTTCCATACATGAGAGCTGATCCTTCCCGTCCAAGTGGTGTTTCGGAGACTACGAGGTAGTTGTTGGCGTTCGCAGACCCCGTTTCTACTTTATCTTATTATTTCTATGTTATTCAAATTATTATATCGAATTTCGAATTTAGTTGACATGTGTCAGGATTTTTTAGTTGCTCATGACTTGTGACACCTCGATTAGGGCTATGTTGGGTTGGATTTCTGCATTTTACATATACTTTCCGCTATTGGATATTATTAAACCATGTTTTTACTATAATTGTGTTAATTAAATTGTTTTAAACGGGTGAATTGGGTTGACTGGCTGGCCTTGTCTTCACGAGAGGTTCCATCACGACCAGGTTCGGGAATTGGGTCGTGTTTCTTATTTGATATTCAGCCCGAGGGGCAGGTTTCTGATTATTTCTTACTTGTTGAAATTATTGGTCTTAACTGTTTTAAAAGAGATTTATCCGATACTTCACGGTTTTATTGTATAACTGATTTTATTGCTTGAGATAGCGTTATTTGTGCCTTTATGAGATTTCATGCTTTCAGTCATTATTTATTTTTATTACTCACTGGGTCAGAGTACTCCTATTACTCCCTTCACCGTGTGTGTAGATTCAGGCATAGCAGATTTCCATACCTGAGAGCTGATCCTTCCAGTCCAGGTAGTGTTTCAGAGACTACGAGGTAGCTGTTGGCGTTCGCAGCCCCCGTGACTCCTTTATATTATTATTTCTATGTTATTCGAATTATCGTATCGGATTTCATATTTAGTAGACTTGTGTCAAGATTTCTTAGTTTCTCATGACTTGTGACACCCCTATTAGGGTTATGTTGGGTTGGATTTCCGTATTTTACCCTTACTTTCTGCTATTGGATATTATTAAACCATATTTATACTATAATTGTGTTAATTAAATTATTTTAAAAGGATGAATTGGGTTGACTGGCTGGCCTTGTCTTCACGATAGGTGCCATCACGACCAGGTTCGGGAATTGGGTCGTGACATAACAACTTTGGCTTTACCAATAGTCACCTCAGCTCTTTTATTTATGGGCTCTTCATTCTTTCTTTTCATGCCATCATTAACCTTTATCTCATTCACAATGCAGTTCTTCAAGTAGAACTTTACATCAGCGAAGTGTGACTCTGCCTCGATAAATGGCTCATCATCAGCAACTATCTTCTTCTCGACTTCACCCTCGTAGTATTTTAAACATTTATGGTAGGTAGATGGAACTATTTTGTTCTCATGTATCAAAGGCCTTCCAAGCAAGACGTTGTATGAAGTCTTTGCATCAATCATATGCAGCCATGCACTTGATTGCATATCTTCAATGGTGATTCCCAACCTGATCGCACCTAAGGCTCTTTGCCCCCCCCCCCGGTTGAATGCTTGGATCATCACACGACTTTCTAAGAGTTCATTCATGGGAATACCAAATTCTTTCATAGTATGAATCGACAAAATGTTCACTGAGGATCCTCCATCAACCAAAATTCGATTTACCCTTTCCTCACGCATATAGCCAACCAGGTATAATGGGCGATTATGAAGAGTTTCACCTAGCAGAAGATTGTCATTTGTGAACGTAACTTTTTACTTACAAGCATTAACTTCTTGAGGAGCGGACTCGATGATATTTTCCAAAAATGGTGCCAACGGTAGGTCATCTCTCTTTTCTTTCCATTTGTCAACATGGTAACAAGAGGCATCGATACCCTTATGGGAAATCTTAACCAACTTGGTAAAAACTCCTGCAAGGTCACTATATTTCGTGGCTTTTGAGAGTGGTGTACCTTAACTTTTTCTCCCTTTACGTGCTTAACTGGATTCCATATCCTTGGACTTTTTACCATTATTTTCCTTGTTGGTTGTTCTACTGATATTTTCCTAGGCTCGTTCTGTGGTGCCAACGACAAGTTACCAACGTCCAACCTTCATCATCATCGGGTTGATTGACTTCAGCTTTATTGTTCCCTAGTGATTCTTCATCTTTACTTTCTTTAAAACCACATAATTCATCCAGACTGAATGAGCCAAAGGTGATAGAGACTTGGTTTTCGCTTGCTTTCTCATCTTCAAGCACGATCTTCTTTTCGCGAGCCATCCATGACTTTGTTCTTGAAGACAAAGAACCTCTAGAGGGTGGCTCACAAGTTGATGGTATTTGCACTAATTTGGATCATTTGTTTTCCCAGCTTCATTTGGTCGGATCATCTCCGAAAGCTCAATGGTATTTAACTCGAGGAGTTCTTCAAAAAGAGCTAGCACATCAGAATCTAGAAATGGGTACTCTTTCTCTTGCATTTCTTTTAGAGTCAACTTTCCACTTGGTTTATCTTGAAAAACAGTGGATTTCATAATCTGCTTCTTGCTCACATTCGTTTTGAACTTCACAGGTGATGTGTTGACATTCATAGCTTCTTAGTTTTCAGATTTGGGTACGAACTTTCTCTATTTCTCGACTTCTTGCTTGTCGTTCCCTTTTTGAGACTCACAGATAGGAAACCTTTCATTTCAAGTGAAGTCCATGCTCAACTCCATGTCATGGGCACGAGTCGCAAGTTCTTCAAATGTGCCAGGCTTGATACCTTGCAAGATGTAGCGTAGTCCCCAATGCATGCCTTGGATGCATATCTCTATGCCTGAAGCTTCACTAAGATGTCTTTACAGTTGCGGCTTGCATTCATCCAACGATTGATAAAGTCGATAACTGGTTCACCTTTTCGTTGACGAGTATTTGTAAGTTCAATCATACTCATAGTACGTCTCGTGCTATAAAAGCGATTGAGGAATTCTTGCTCTAGTTAATCCCATCTATCAACATATCAGGCGTTGAGGTCCGTGTACCAACAAACAGTATTTTCTTTTAATGAGCGAACAAACTACTTGACGAGATAATCTCCATAAGTCCCAAAACTATTGCATGTCTCAACGAAGTGCACCATATGTTGCTTTGGATTGCCTTTTTCATCAAACTATTGAAATTTTTGAGGTTGATAGCTAGCAAGCATCTTCAGCATATCGATCCTTGAAGTGTACGACTTTGCGTAGGTAAACGTGGACTTAGAAATGACTTCATATTTGTTTTTTTATAGTCTCTTTAATGAACTCCTTTAGTTGATTGATTACAACTATCCCTTCCAAAGAGAGTGGAATTTCCTTAGTGGATGCAACTTGTCGTGGGGGAGGATCAATATCTTGAACTTCTGGGAGTTTGCCAGGTGCATGGGTGGATTCTTCTTCCATTAAGATTCTCACCCTGTTTGTTAGCTTATCAATTCTAGCATCTTTATTTTGTGTGCATTTGGTCAAGCTAGCAATTGTTTCCGTCAAGTTTGCCAACTGCTCCTCCACATATGAAGTATTTATTTCTATAGCTTGCATGATTGTTGTGGACGATGGAGAGTAGCATGGATTGTCAGACTGATTGATCCTTGACTGGGTCACGATATGTTGGTGTAAGTGGGGAGGATCCATCACTTGAAGCATCATCATATTCCTTCACAGCAGAGTGCTTGGATCCGGAGAGGTCAAGCAAAGCAAGAGTTTTCTCGATCTTTTCAGCAACATTTCTTCCTCCTTCAGGTGCGTTTGTGGAAGATCTTGATCCTTTTGAGGATGAAGATCTATAAACAGGAGTAGATGCGGATGGCACTTAGGGTGCTTGTTGTCCTAACAAACTTGCTTTGCTCCTCGTAACTTGTCCAAAGCTTCCAAAGGTAACTTCGAGTATATTTTCCACATAAGCATAGAACCTGGAATTAGCAACCTTAATGGAAGTTGAACTGGGGTTGATATTCTTTGAAGCCATTTAGATGTTCTTAAACTTTGGTGATTGAAAAGTTGAGATGAGAGGTAGAGATTGTCCCTGTCACGACCCTAGTTCACCAATTGTGAACACATCATGACGGCACCTAGTCTTCGCGACCAGGTAAGCCTAACACATTGTGGAAGTAATAACAATTGCTAAATTTATAATCAAAACTAAATAATAGGAATAATGTATACAGTTGCCGCCCGGCACATACACTTTAATACCAAACACTGAAGTAACCTCCAAGACCCGGAAACCCACGGGCAACACAGGCTATGAGAAATTTAACCCTGCACTAATCACCGGAATAGTCTAGTACAAAGAAGGATCGAAATAAGATCTAATAACTAGGGGTAAAAATGAGAAGGAGACTTTGCAGATCTGCGGAAGTAGCAGATGTATACCTCAAGTCCCCACTACGCTCTCTGACAGCTACTGATGGTACGCCTGCTCAGAAGCACCTGGATCTGCACATGAAAAACATGCGCAGAAGAGGCGTGAGTACACCACAGCGGTACTCAGTAAGTGCCAAGCCAAATCTCGGTTGGGTAGTGACGAGAAAAGGTCAGGGCCCTACTGAGACAGAAAACAATAAAATAGCAAGAGATTAATAGTATCGAAGTCTGATGAAAACTAATGAACACAGCGATGTGATAAGACAGATCAACGAAATATAGTACTGCAAGACAAAATAGAAACACAGAGTAAATACAGCAAAGTTATAAGAATACCGACGAGGGTCTTCTAGGATACCGTCCTGTAGCCCTTTTCTCAATTTGTGCAATGGAACTTCCCGGGATACCGTCCCGTAGTCCAAATCTCATATCAATATCAAA
>MU681316.1:27180-38167 GCA_026770625.1 Nicotiana glauca
CGAAGAATCTCCCAAAACAGAGCTCTCTAGCTTGAGTTTTTGTAAAAATGGAAGAAGGGTTCGTTTTGAAATGTTATATTCTACCCAGGTCCTTTGTTCAATGCGATCGCGTGAAGGGAGATGCGATCGCGAAGAAGAAAAATTTAAGGCCCTGAAGTTGGTCTATGCGATCGTGACAGGAGGCTATGCGATCGCGTAAGAGAAGGACCCAATGCTTTGCGATCGCAGAGCTGAATTATGTGATCGCAATGAAGGAATTTTGCCCCCTCCAGAATTACTCTATGCGATCGCGAATGGAAGGGTGCGATCGCATAGAAGGATACCAGATACCAGCAGTTCAGCAATTCAACAAGTTCCAAAAACAACCCGTTGGGCATCCGAAACACGCCCGAGGCCCCCGGGACCTCAACCAAACCTACAGACATATCCCATATCATCATTCAAACTTGTACAAATCCTTAAATCACCCAATACAACACCGGAAACACGGTTTAAGCCAAGATTGAAGCCTATGAACTTAAATTTCTAACCAAACACACTTTCGATCAAAAACCTATCCAAACCTTGTCCGAATGACCTAAAATTTTGCACACACATCCCAAATGACATGACGGAGCTACAGCAACTTCCGGAATTCAAATCCGACACTCAGATCAAAAACTCAATATCGGACCGGAAACTTAAAAAATTCAAACTTCGGCATTTTAAGCCTAAAAGAGCTACGGACCTCCAAATAACATTCTGATGAACACGCTCCCAACCCCAAAATCACCTAACGGAGCTAAAGGAACCATCAGATTTCCATTTCGAGGTCGTCTTCACACTGCTCCAAAAAGGGACCATTTTTCAACTCTTAAGCTCTCATTTAGGGACTAAGTGTCCCAAAACACTCCGAATCCTAATACCGAACGTCATGGCAAACCAAAATAGCAGAAATGAACTTAGGGAAAGCAGTTAATGGGGAATCAGGGCGTAAATTCCAAAAACGACCGGCCAGGTCGTTACATCCCCCTACACTTAAACATTCGTTCGTCCTCGAACGAGGATAGAGAACATACCTGAAGCAGCAAAAAGATGAGGGTACTGGCTGCGCATATCCCGCTCGGTCCCCCAAGTCGCCTCCTTGGCCGGCTGACCCCGCCACTGGACCTTCACTGAAGCGATGTTCTTTGACCTCAACTTTCTGATCTGCCTATCCAAAATGGCCACTGGCTCCTCAACATAAGATAGATCCTTGTCCAGCTGGACTGAACTGAAATCCAACACGTGCGACGGGTCACCATGATATCTCCGGAGCATCGAAACATGAAATACCGGATGAACTCCGGCTAGGCTGGGAGGTAAGGCAAGCTCATAAGCAACCTCTCCAACTCGCCTCAATATCTCAAAAGGCCCAATAAATCTCGGACTCAGCCCCCTCCAGAATTACTCTATGCGATCGCGAATTGAAGGGTGCGATCGCGTGAAGGGAGATGCAATCGCAAAGAAGAAAAATTTAAGGCCCTGAAGTTGGTCTATGCGATTGCGACAGGAGGCTATGCGATCGCGTAAGAGAAGGACCTAGTGCTTTGCGATCGCGGAGCTGAATTATGCGATCGCAATGAAGGAATTTTGCCCCCTCCAGAATTACTCTATGTGATCGCGAATGGAAGGGTGCGATCGCATAGAAGGATACCAGATACCAGCAGTTCAGCAATTCAACAAGTTCCAAAAACAACCCGTTGGGCATCCCAAACACGCCCGAGGCCCTAGGGACCTCAACCAAACCTACAGACATATCCCATATCATCATTCAAACTTATACAAATCCTTAAATCACCCAAAACAACACCGGAAACACGATTTAAGCCAAGATTCAAGCCTATGAACTTAAATTTCTAACCAAACACACTTTCGATCAAAAACCTATCCAAACCTTGTCCGAATAACCTGAAATTTTGCACACACATCCCAAATGACATGACGGAGCTACAAAAACTTCCGAAATTCAAATCCGACCCTCGGATCAAAAACTCACTATCGGACCGGAAACTTCAAAAATTTAAACTTCGGCATTTTAAACCTAAAAGAGCTACGGACCTCCAAATAACATTCCGAACATGCTCCCAACCCCGAAATCACCTAACAAAGCTAACGGAACCATCGGATTTCCATTCCGAGGTCTTCTTCACACTGCTCCAAATACGGACCATTTTTCAACTCTTAAGCTCTCATTTAGGGACTAAGTATCCCAAAACACTCCGAATCCTAATATCGAATGTCCCGGCAAACCAAAATAGCAGAAATGAACTTAGATAAAGCAGTTAATGGGGAATCGGGGTGTAAATTCTAAAAACGACCGGCCGGGTCGTTACAGTCCCATTGACCATGCCCGAATTTGCAGACAATAAATTTGCGTCAAGAAAATAAAATCAAGATCGAAGAATATTGTAACAAACGTAGTATTTTATTTTGAATATTTGAGTGTTACAATATCTATGATTCTTCTGATTCTACTTTCTAACATAAATTCAAGGGCATTTGAGTTTGATCTTGAATTTTAATTTGATTTATCCGACACGAACACTTTGATTGTTGTCACGACTTTTATCACGAATAAGTAGCCTTGATCTTGAACACCTTGTATTTGATTTGATGTCGTTCTTGATCTTGAATACTTGAATTGTTCTTTGTTCTTGAGCTTGAACTTGATTTCTTGAACATGAACTTGATTGTTTGAAGCTTGAAACTTGTAGAGAAATTTGCGGCATTTGATCCACGAGCTCTCTCTTGCTTCTTGTTATAACTCCTGGCGTCTTTTTCTAAGTTATGAAGACCCCTATTTATAGTTGTGGAAGGGAGGAGTTGTGATAAGCACAAACTCTTTCGGATCAATCAAATTGAAGTGTGACATGATATCATTTGATTGGCAAGAACATGTCACTTGCACACGAGGTGCGATTTCATTAGCCTTTTGATGTGACTTGGCATGCCTTGTCATTTTGACACGTGGCATGGTCCTATTTGCTCTTTCATTTGACATGGTGTGCCACATCATTTGACACATGTCACCAAACTTGGCCTCTAGGAAGATGATATATTGGGCCTAATAAAGTGGGCTCATCACTTTAGCCCAATTAAATAGGCTAGCCCAATAGATTAAGACTTATTTATTTAATCCATATATAATGGACTTATATAATGAATTCAAGGGAAATTTTCATAATGCACTATCTTTTAGTAGTAATTATTCATCTATAGATATCATTTGCTATATTACGGATTATAAATAACTTTTCTATGGTTATAAAATATATTTGATGTATCTAAGCTATTGTATTCATGAATACAGTAGCAAAAATAGGAGTGAATCAGCAAAGTCCAGCTAATCAATTGTTGTATTCGAGTGTATTCGACTATATTCATGGAGTGAAACATGGGATTACTACTGGAGTTATTATTGTATTCGATTGTATTGACGACGTGAAATAGGGGATTACACTGTTTTTAAAGCGAAAAGTAAATCAATTAACATAATAGACTCCTAATATAACTCAACAAACTCAATTATAACACCAAAAAAATTATATTTTCAATTATAAAAAAGATTCTCAACCGAAAAATACCCCAAAAATATAGCAATCTTAAGAGAAATTATATAATACATATGAATACATAAATATATTAATAAAAAAAATATATGAATACATTCATGGCATATAGCGAGACAATGAATACAATAAAATACATAGAATACAGCATGATACATTGAAATTCAATAAAAAAAGACAGTGAATACAGTAAAATACATGGAATACAACGAGATACATTGAATTACAATGAAAAAAGACAATGAATACAATGAAATACATGAAAATATGTTGAAATATATTAACAGAAAATCAAGTTGTTCAGCTCCAAACTCCGCCGTCTTTGTTCAAGAACAAACCCTAATTTCCGAGGAATTCACTGTCGAGCAATGGTGGCCAAGGAAAAGCCCAACTAGGCCTAAGAACAAATTGCGGCATCAATGCTCAAGTAATCAAATGTTAATAACAAGGAAATTAAGCTTCAATATTTATTTTGTCGTGTAAGTTTAGCACAGCAATCTTGGATCGCAGATTTGGATGAAGAACAATTTGGCCTCACATTCTACTATACGAAGAAGATCGTCTTCGTTCGACAAATCAAGCAGAGGACAATTCTTTATATATAAAAACTCAAGGGAAGCCTGAGATCCCCGGAAATTCCATGGTCGAAATCAGCATCTATGAAGTGGGCTTCGCATAAATCTGGTGGAAGGAGGAGGAGATCGAAAATTTTAATGGGATGGGAGAAGAGAATGAGATGTATCAAAGTACAAAGAGAAAGAAAATAATGTAATTGAGTAGCGTATTTAGTGGCTTAGGGTAAGGAGGTAACCAAAATTAAATATTTTGCTATAAACCTTAAAAGATATCTATAGAATATAATTTTTTTAAATAATACTTATTTAAAATAAATAAGGTGCTAACCTTTGCTATAGGAGATAAAAATTTCTTAATTCAATTATATTAGCCCATTAAGTTTATTTGAATCAATATGTGTTGAATTTAAAATATAGTCTAACTTATTTTATAGATTTAAGGGAATAGAATTTATGTGCCTACAGTTACATTATCAGTACATATTCATTAACCAGTTATAACAAAGTATTATTTAATTTCTTATTTATTATAACTCATACTTACTACTCCTACTACTATAAAGTATAAAGAAGCACATAGAATTAACTTGTAAGTAACAGAAAAGGATACTACAAAAAGTACAATGTCAGAAAAGAAAACTAGGCGTCTGACCTCCCAAAGACGCAGGGAACGGATCACTGTCTCTTTTGAACCATCTCCCTCCACTTCACACACAAGCCGCAAATCCCTCCGCTCACTCCACCACCTTCCTTTAATTCTTATAAATATAATCTATTTATTTCTTTATCTCTCTCATACTACACACATTGTATTCTCTCTTTGAGCAAAAATACACTTAGAATTATGGCTTCTTCTACACCTGCCTTGAAAGATGAACTAGATATCGTGATACCAACAATTAGAAACTTGGATTTCTTGGAAATGTGGAGGCCTTTTTTTGAACCATATCATCTCATCATTGTTCAAGATGGTGATCCTTCAAAGACCATTAAGGTGCCTGAGGGCTTTGATTATGAACTTTACAATCGCAATGATATTAACAAGATCTTGGGTCCAAGGGCTTCTTGTATTTCATTCAAGGATTCTGCTTGCCGCTGCTTCGGTTACATGGTTTCCAAGAAAAAGTATATCTACACCATTGATGATGATTGCTTTGTAAGCTCACTTTCCCCCTTCCATTAATCTGTTATCTCATTCTAGTATCTTTTTTTGATTTCTTGTTCTTTTCTTTGGTGTCAATACTAAAGATGTTTTTGTGTTGAGACTATGTTAGTGCTTACATGAACAGAGTTTGAACTCTCTGTATTTTACGTGTTTGTAAGCAAGAAAAAGCTACTCCCTCATTTTATATGGTGGTGACTGGCGAAAGAAATTTTGATACCTACCAAAAGTACTCTCTGGAATGTTAGTGATTTTAAACATGACACAATATTTCTATGAATACAAAAGTGAAATGAGAAGTTCAAAAATAAATGATTTTAGAATATAAAGAGTACAAGTTTTTTGTTCTATAACTAGTTTTCTTTCATTTGATCATTTTATATTTGTAATATCCAAGTTGTGTTTTACGTTTCATGCGGATAAATATGCAAAGACTTATTTAAGCTGATTCCGGTAGGTTCAATTGAATCCATTAGTTTCAGTTCAAACTAATTATACATATAAAAGATTAAAATGTATATACACAAAAAAACGTTGCGCTCTGATCTTTCTAGACCGACTCATTCTAGCTAGATATAATCATGATTGATAAATATGTTCCCCTCAATTCTTTTTTGAAAATCATCTTCGGTATTTTAACTTTATTTATATTTGGGGAAATCTTGAAATAATCATGGTAGGTTGCAAAGGACCCAAGTGGGGCAGACATCAACGCTCTGGAGCAGCATATAAAGAACTTGCTGTGCCCATCAACTCCCAATTTCTTCAACACTTTGTATGATCCATTCAGGGATGGCGCAGATTTTGTGAGGGGATACCCTTTCAGCCTAAGGGAGGGCGTGCCAACGGCAGTCTCCCACGGCTTGTGGCTCAACATTCCTGATTATGATGCGCCCACACAGCTCGTCAAGCCTCTCGAGAGGAATACTAGGTCGGTCTCCTTTTCTTCTGATAAATTTTGCTAATACACTATGAGGTTGAAATTACTTACAAACTTTATTTGATAATCCCAATTTGATAACCAGAAAATGCAGTAAATAAATTGTCATGTTCTGCTCAAAAATATTTAATTTGGATTTAATTTATATATATTGATTGTGTAAAAATTTAATACTACTAGTGTCGTTTAATATTTGATAGTAAATTTGTTGCAAGTTTTACTAAGTGAGTAATTAATGATAAGAGACTGGCCAAACTGCCAAAAACTGCTTATTTTGAAAAGTGGTTTCTAAAAAAGTATTGTTGCAAATAGCACTTTCTGTTTGGCCAATTCGTTTGAATAGTGCTTTTTGCAAGCTCATTGTGTTTTGATCAATCTTATAAAAAAGTACTTTTAAGTATCAAATTACTAGAAATGACAATAATTATTCCAAACAAATAACATTGAGTGTTTGGTATTACTTATTGTTTTTCATGATAATTTAAATATATCAAAATACATCATTTAATATAAGTTTAATATCTACTCGTAGTAATACGAGAAAGGGAATAAAAATAAAAATATGATTAAAATAAAAAAGAGAAGAAATGTATAGTAGAAACAAAAAGAAAAAGGAAAAGAAAAATGTTAAACTAATTAGGGATAATTTGGAAAATTTAAATTTATTATAATATTATTTTTATCTTGAATAAATTAATTTATCTGCTTCTGTTTTTTGGGATAGTCAATAAAAGTAAAAAAAATTATTTTTGTTGCTGCTCAAAAGTAGTTTTTTATTTAACCTCCCAAAACCTTGGCCAAACATGCTCTAATTATCATGACTATATGCTTGTACGTAGTTATTTTATAAGTACTAATGTGCAACAACTTAGATCCAACTTATTACAACTTCTAATTTTTACTAGTGGGGAATTAATGATGGTTTAACAGGTATGTTGATACGGTGTTGACAATTCCAAAGGGGACTCTCTTTCCCATGTGTGGTATGAATCTGGCATTTGACCGTGAACTTATCGGCCCTGCTATGTACTTTGGACTCATGGGGGATGGCCAACCCATTGGGCGTTACGATGATATGTGGGCTGGTTGGTGTTGCAAGGTTAGCCACTTTATTTTTTTCACTTCTTTTACAGTCATTCAATTTAATTTCTATATCTAATTTACATTTTGACGTCACCTAGAACATAAATACAAGTAACTTCCCGTAGTAGCAATAGTATAAATTTCTTTTACGCTACTAGTATTAGTTTGCAACAACAATAAAATGGAATAATAATATTATGCCTCAATCCAAACAAATTAGGTCAGTTATATGAATCCTTATTGCATTGCCCCGTTTAAGCTCATTGATCTCCAGCAAATATTATACTTTGAAATAAAAAATAATGTAGGTATGAATAAGTTAAAACCATAGTAATTTTGAATGAAATGTTTTATACTAATCAAACAATTTTCAGGTAATCTGTGATCACTTGGGATTGGGAATCAAGACTGGATTACCCTATATCTATCATAGCAAGGCTAGCAATCCATTTGTGAATTTGAAGAAGGAATACCTTGGAATTTTTTGGCAAGAAGAGATCATTCCCTTTTTCCAATCACATACCTTCTCTAAGGATTGTACTTCTGTGCAAAAGTGCTATGTAGAACTGTCCAAGCAGGTTAAAGAAAAACTTGGTAAAGTTGACCCTTATTTTGTAAAGCTTGCAGATGCGATGGTCACTTGGATTGAAGCTTGGGATATGCTCAACCCTGCTTCTAAAGATTCTGCCAAACTTCCTAATGGCTCTTCAAAATGAAATTATCAAAATATATTATGATTAAACATGACTAGCAAATTACGTCGTACTCAATCAAATAATAGACACCTGACTGCGGTTTGGATTGTCTTCCTGTGAGCATAATGATATAAGCCTGTTTGGCCATGTATTTTCTAGTACTACTAGATCCGTCATTTGTATCCTTTTTATGTTTTATTTTATCTGTCATTTTGTATCCTTTTTATGTTTTATTTTGTGGTCTAGGTCTAGCAATATTTCGACTTAATATGTTGATAATATCAGTGGATGCAATCCTCTTTTATCATGTTATTGCAAAATGTGATGAGCCATAATGTAAGTTTTCTTCTTCTGGTTCATGCTAATGGTTCATTTCCGGTTTCACCTGTTGTTTTTGACTGAAATATGGGAGTGAGATCAAGCCTCTGCTTTCACTTCCCATTTGTTGTACATTTGTTGTTGAAGAAACTTTTGAGTTTTGTTAAAGACCAGCTCATAGCCAACAGTTTTAGTAGAAATTAAAGTGTTTAAATATAGTTTATACTTTATAGTGAATTTAGCAATAGAAAGAGCAATTCTATAAGATATCAAATATAAGCCGGTATTTGTATGGGGTGAAAATCATTTTTCACCCCAACTTTATTTTAAAAATCAAATACCCTCCTCAACTTTAACAATAGATATTCTCCCCCTTATTTCAAATTCTAGATATGGTATTTTTTTTTGAATTCTTTTGTATGAATTTCTGACTTCGCCATTGAGAAAATATAATATAAATATATTCTTAATGTGCATTATATTATAATAATAACCATAAAATAATAGTAAAATTTATAACAAATTCAGAAAATAATTGCACTATATATAATTTTTTTTTTTGGTAATTAACTTTCTTTACACAAACAAATATGTACATAGTGTCATTGAGCATACTCTGGACATACATCCCAGATTTTGCTCCACTTCCTTTATCAACTACATATAAGAAACAACTGATTTAACTAATGCCTATGTCATAGAATCTACAAGCTAGGATAGTAGTTAAGTTCCTGCAATCTCTTTTGTATCCTATGTTTGCTTCCTCCTCTTCCATGTAGCAAATGATGGTTTCTGCTCTTTGTACTCCCTTGAAAATTCGGTTATTGCTTTCTTGCCATATGTAATATAATGATCCTGCTAATACAAGTTTGTAAAGTTCAGCCTTTGTACTCCTCCCTTTGTAGTGCTTCTCTGTCCAATGAAGTTCAACTGCCCATACTATTGGTTGCCTATGGATGCCTTGCCATTGAAGCATTATTGTCCATATTCTTGATGCATATCTGCATTTGAAGAACAGGTGATCCACAATCTCCTCCTCATCATTGCATAGAGAGCAAGTTACATCCTCCACATATCCCATACCCCTCAGCTTGTGTTTGGTCATTAGCCTCCTGTGTGCAGCTAGGTAAACTATGAAGTTCCATTTTGGAACCCCAATACTACAATCAACCAGCTTCCTCCATGACACTCTTTCAAATTCCCCTCTCAGTTTTCCATATATGATTTTAATAGAAAATTTTTTTATCTCCTCTATATCCCCCTCTTGGTATCCGGCTTCTTCAAAATAGTGCTTTGCCTTCAGTATCTTCTGCACTATCCAGGATGCTTGTTTTGGTATATTGTTCCACACTATATCATGTGTCTTGTAGTATGCATGCATCCACTGTGCCCAGAGCCTATCCTTCTTTTTACATATGTTCCAGAAGAGCTTACATATGGCAGCTTTATTCCACTCTTCAATAGCAAGCAAATTAATGCCCCCCGCTGCTTTAGGTTTACACAAGCAGGCCCATGATAGTAGTGCTTTCCTTGATGCTTCTACTCCCCCTGTCCAAAGAAAGGTTCTGCATACTTTTTCAATATGTTGAATGACTTTCTTTGGTAATACAAATACCTGAGACCAGTATACTTGCATGGAAAAAAGTACACTCTTTATCAATTGTATTCTTCTTGCATAAGACAGGAACTTTGTTTTCCCGGCTTGAATTCTTCCTAGCATTTTCTCAAGTAGTGGCTGACACTGAATTAAGGATAGTCTCTTATAGCTTAGTGGTACTCCCAGGTACCTAACAGGAAGAGTCCCCTTGACAAATCCCAAGTTATGTAAGATCATCTGTTGCACCTCATCTTGTACTCCCCCAAAGAAAATAGAGCTTTTATCAGTATTTGCCTCTAGTCCTGATGTCACGACCCAAAATTCACTAAGGGCAGTGATGGCGCCGGACACCGCCGTCAGGCCAGCCAGCTTAAGTACTTAATTAAATCTCATTTTAACACTTTTGAAAAATATTTTTTTTATACGTTTTAAACAAGACTCAGTGTATTTTTTCGAATAAATAAATAAAATATTTAAACAACTTTTAAGATTTCCAAATAATCCAAATACATCCCCAGAACCCGGTGTCACAAGTACATGAGCAACTACTGATAAGAGAAATAAAATACAATATCCATCCGGAATACAGTGGACGGAAAGTAAATACAGTACACTGGAAGGGACTACCCTAGCTGCGGTCGCCTTGAATGATGCAGCTCACCTAGTCCCAGAAACGTCCATGCTGCTACGCCCCGTAGGATGCTAGAGGTATATATACCTGTGCAACAAAAATGCACAGAAGTGTAGTATGAGTACGTAATCAACGTGTACTTAGTGAGTATCCCGTCTAATCCCGAAGGGGTAGAGACGAGATGATCAACTCTGACACTCTCTAATAGTCCAATGATTATTTATCCTCAATATACATATTAAACAGTGGATTTATATCTTTAGACATGATGTTAATCCAGATAGAGGAAACAAGTAAGCACATAATTCTTTCATAGGAAATTTCCACGATTTCTTTTCATTATTAACAAAATGATCTCGAGCCATAGTGAGGCATGTAACAACTTAATTAAGTCCA
>MU681316.1:39009-66540 GCA_026770625.1 Nicotiana glauca
GATGTTTAATCTCGTTTTAAATTCGTTTACTAATCAAAGGTGATTTATACAATCCAAGTCATCGAAGAGTTCATAATTAATCCAAGTATAACATGCTGATGGGTCCTAACTACCCGGACAATAGCATAATAGTAGCTACGCACGGACTCTCATCACCTCATGCGTACGTAGCCACCTCAAATAGGAGCACATAATCAATCACTTCACCTATGGGGTAAATTCCCCCTCACAAGATTAGAAGTAGACTCACCTCGCTCCAAAGACTCAAAACAGGCATTCTACATTCTTCCGAAGGCTTGAACCGACGCACAATGCACCAAAACTGGCCAATTAACGACAACTAACGAGAACATGCTCAAATACTTGTTAGAAATTCAAATTACACAGATTCCCAACTCCGCTTAGTGAAATTACCAAAACACCCTCGGGCCTACGTGCCCGAATTCCGAAATTTCTCGAAGATAAGGTTTGCCCATGACCTTAGGAACTCAAATATATAATTTCCTCTTAATTCCATACTCAATATCGTGGTCAAATTCCAAGAACACAATATTTATAGGTCTTCCTCTAACCCTCAATTTTCTACCCATTTTCATACTAAAATCCATACATAATTAATGTATTTAACTCATAATAGGTAGAAATAACTTACCTTAACATTGTTGCCGAAGATCCTCTCTTGAATCCTCCCAAAAATTGCCAAAGCCATGAAAAATAAGAGAAATGAACCCGTAATCACGATTTTAAAAAAACCCAACTGCCCAGTATTTTCGTTTCAGCGAAACCCTGTCCGCTTCCGTGGTCCCGCTTCTGCGGACCGCTTGCCGCTTCTGCGGCTCCCATCCACTCCAGGCCTTCCGCTTCTGCGGTCAGCCAACCGCTTCTGCGGTTCCGCATCAGCGGATCAACGGCCATTTCTGCGGTCCTGGCTGCCCTCGCCATCGTCCGCTTCTGCAGGGCCACTTCTGCCGTCCCATTTTCGCAGAAGCGGAAATACCAGATACCAGCTGCTTCAGCACTTTTTCAAACTCCGGATTCGATCCGTTAGCCACCCGGAATCCACCCGAGGCCCCCGGAACCACAACCAATCATACCAACCAGTTCCAAAACACATTACGGACCTGCTCGAGGCCTCAAATCACATCAAACAACGCTAAAATCATCAATCGACCTCCAATTCAAGCTTTATGAACTTTGAACTTTCCAACTTCTACTTCCTATGTTTAAACCTACCAAATCATGTCCGATTGACCTTAAATTTTGCACACAAATCATATTGACATTACGAACCTACTCCAACTTCTGAAATTGGATTCCGACCCCAATATCAAAAAGTCCACTTCCGATCAAACTTCTCAAAAACCTTCAAATTTCTATTTTTAGCCAAATGGCTTCAAAATGACCTACGGACCTCCGAATTCACTTCCGATCGCGCTCCTGACTCCAGAATCACCATACGGAGCTACTCCCAGCCTCGGAATCCCAAACGGACATCGATAACGCTGAAATGCACTCCAAGCCAAACTTAAAAAATTTCTTCCAAAATGCTAACTTCCACAATAGGCGCCAAAATGCTCCCGAGTTATCCAAAACCCAATCCGGACATATGCCCGAGTACGAAATCATCATACGAACCTGTTGGAACCTTCAGATCCTAATTCCGAGGTCGTTTACTGAAAATTCCAATCCTAGTTCATTCCTTCAACTTTAAGCTTCTCAAATGAGAATTTCCGTTTAAATTTATCTCCGATCTTCCTGAATTTAAATTCCGACCATGAGAACAAGTCACAATACCTAAAATGAAGCTGCTCATGGCCTCAGACTGCTGAACGACGCGCTAGGGCTCAAAACGACCGGTCGGGTCGTTACACCTGATGCCTTTGAAAATTGTTGAAAGCACTTGAACAATAGTTGTACAGACATAGCATCTCCTCTACAGAATAGGAGTAGGTCATCAGTAAAACTTAATTGCACTATATATAATTTTAATTACCTTAAAGTATACTTTATAATAATATGCCACATATTTTAAATTATAGGTAAGCCATACAAATATTATATATAATAAAAAGGCTTACATAGAAGATGTAATTAACATTTGCAAGGGAAAAATAGACATTGTATAGAATAGTAAAGGGGGAAGTTTATTGTCTAAAGTTAAAAGGGGAGTTGATTTTTAAAATAAATTTTGAGGATGTAAATGTCACGACCTGGAATTTCCACCTTCGGGATTGTGATGGCGCCTAACTTTTCACTTGTTATGCAAGCCAGCGTTAGAGTAATTCTTTACCAATTTTAAACACTCCGAACAATTTAACCATTTAAACAGAAATGAAGTTCAAAATAAAATACGAAATAGTGTAATAATCCAATATCTAGTACAACCCGGATCTGGAGTCACAAGTACACGAGCTTCTAGAGTTTCTTAGGGTTTGAAATAAGTACAACTTTCTCGAACGAAAGGAACAATAAATAGGGAATGAGGATGGGGACTTCAAGGTCTGCGGACACCAGTAAATCTACCTCGAGTCTCCAAATGCTAATTCGAGTTGATGCACCTCACATATAGCTTGGACAAGTGCCAAAATCTGCACAAGAAGTGCAGAGTATAGTATGAGTAAAACTGGACCGTTGCACTCCATAACTGTCGAGCCTAACCTCGACGAGGCTATGATAGGACACCCACGTAATTAAACATGTACATACGAAAATAGACATACAACATAACAACAGATAAGGCTAAACATGTACTATTGGGAGGGGACATGCGAAAAGGGTAAAGATACGGTGACTACAACAGGGAATGATAACAAGAAACAGTCAATTAACCTTCAATCAATAAAATGGATAATCATAATGAATAAAACTGCACAACATCACCCTTCATGGTTTTACTCTCAGGCTCACCATGAAACAGTAATAATGCACGACATCACCAATCATGCTTTTACTCTCAATATCTCCATAAAATGATAAATATGGCATGGCATCACCCTTCGTGCTTTTACTTTTAATTTCATCATAAAATAATAGATACGACACATCATCACCCTTCGTGCTTTAACTCTCTTCCTTACTTGTATTAATCAATAATTGCAACAATACTCCACACAGCATCACTCTTCTTGCTTTAACACTCTCCCTTACCATATAACAATAAACATATAACAATATGGAGATAAAATAAACAAGATCAAACCTTACATCAACAATAGTTCCACAATACCAATCTAAACTTCAGAAAAAAAATATTCAATTATCACAAATAACCCATGAATGCGGACAGAACAATCAATTTAGTGATAAATTAGCCTAAACATGGATATCATGATCAAGAAGGAATTAAATTACAAGAAACAAGTCCCACCTGCATGCTTTAACCCAACAACCACGCATAAGTACTCGTCAACTCACATATATATGTACCCAACACTTAAACGTGTAGAAAATAGGAAAACAAGTCCTAATCTATCAAGTCAAGGTTAACCATGACACTTACCTCGCTCTAAAAATTGACTCAAAGCTCAATTACGGCTTTGCTTTCGAACAAGCCTCCAAACCAACCAAATCCAAATTGTTAAACAAACGATTCAAGATAAGCCTTAGGAACTACCCATGAATGAAAAAGGTTCAATTTAGGCCATTATAGAAAAAGTCAACAAAGTCAACTACCGGGCCCTCTTAGTCCAAACCCGAAATTTGGACCAAATCCCAATTACCCAATCACCTCTGAGCTCGGTTATGTAATTTTTTTAGAAATCCAACCTCAATTTAAGTTCTAAATTCCAATTTTACAAAAAAATCCTAATTCTACCCAAATCTCCAATTTTTACCATGAAAATCCTAGATTTTAGGTTGAAATCTTATGAAATGCAATGGGTAATTGAAAGAAAGTAGGTTAGAATCACTTACCAATGAATTGGGAAGAAGATGTCTTGGAAAAATTGCCTCGATGGTTTCTAGGATTGAAAAATTGAAAGAATGAGGAAGATCTCGCCTAACTCATCTTTTATCCAGCTGCAGATGTCGCAATTGCGAGTAAGAGGTCGTATTTGCAAACTCCTCTCAGAATCTCAGTAATCGCAAATGCGAACCCTGATGCCCTTGCAAATGCGGACCTTTCTTCGCAAATGTGAAGATCATCAAAAATGTGCTGAGTCGCAAATGTGACTCTGCCTTCGCAAACGCGGAAATGGCAAGTTCGTAAATTGCGAAATTTACCTTGCAAATATGAGGACCCCCTCCAGCCATGCCCAGGCTCGCAAAAGTGAAGGCTTCTTCTCAAATGCGAGGCTTGCAAATGCAAGATCTATAACAGACACCAGAAACACAAGGCACCAGATATGATTCCAAGTCCAAATCCACTCTATAGCCTATCTGAAACTCACCCGAGCCCTCGAGGCTCCAAACCATATATGCGCACAAGTCCAAAAACATCATACAAACTTGCTCGCGTGATAAAGCCGCCACAATAATACCTACAACTATGAATCGGACACCAAAACAAATGGAATTTGCAATGAAACTTTATAATTTCAATTTTAACAACCGGACGTCCGAATCACGCCAAACTAACTCCATTTTTCACAAAATTTGGTAGACAAGTCATAAATATAGAAATAGACCTATACCGAGTTTCAGAATAAAAATATGGACCCGGTATAAAAAATGCCAAACATTGATCAAATCTTTAAATTTATTAAACCTTTAAACTTCAAAATTTTGACAAAAAGCGATATTTCAATCTAGGAACCTCCGAATTTGATTCCGGACATAGGCCCCGGTCTCAAATCATGATACAGATCCACTGGGACCATCAAAACATGGATCTATGTCTGTTTGCTCAAAACGTTGACCAATGTCAAATCAAATAGATATTTAAGGAAAAATTTCATATTATATCATTTTTTAACATAAAAGCCTTTCGAAAAAGGCACGGACTGCGCATGCAAATAGAGAAAGAGTAAAATGAGATCTTTGAGTTTTCAAAACATGGAATTAAGTTTTAAAACTCTAGATGACCTATCGTGTCGCCATATTCTCCACATCTAAAAAAACATTCGTCCTCGAACGTACATAGAAAAGTACATGGACTGGTAAAAAGGTGTGTATATCTACTTTGCATATCCGACTCGGACTCCCAAGTGGCTGCTCATAAGTCAAATCTTTGTCCAACTGGGCTGAGCTGAAATATAACACATGGGACGGGTCACCGTGATACTTCTGGAGTATGGACACATCGAAAACCGGATGGACTGCTAATAAACTAGGTGGCAATACGAGCTTGTAGGTCACTGATGAGTTGGTATTTCACCAACATATCTCTTCTTAATATTTAGTCTTTTGTATGCTTTGGATGAGAAACTACGACATTTTCTGAGGTTTATTGGCATATTTTAGGTATCATATGATTTGGAGAAGATACAGAAGAAAGCAAGTCAAAATGTATTAAATTGGGAAAAATAGATTGTTGTCAGTTATTGCTCTATGCGATCGCGGAGTGTTAGTTGTGATCATATAAGTCCAGAATAAGGAAGCTATGTGAACGCGATTTAGTCCATGCAAACACGTAGAGTTAAAGTTGGTCAGCACTGGTCAACTACACTATGCTAACGCGCCATGCAATCGCGTAGCTTTGTAGAAGTTCCTGACTGTGATGATGGTTCTCTCTATGCGATCGCATTGCAAGTTTTTTGGGCAGTTCTGGGAAGAAATGGAATTTCACATTTTTTATCACCAAACCATTTAATACATGATGTATCTCATTTGTAAAATATCTTTGGTAGATCTTTGTAAAATATTTGGCTTATTTTCAGTCCTTAGACTAGAGAGAAACAAGTTATGGAAGCTAGGGTTCTTGCACACACACGTTGGTCTTGAAGATTTGAAGCTTTTGGTTGAGAATCTCTTACCCATTTATGTTCATTTCTTTGTTTTCTTGCTTTGTATTGTATATCTAAGCGTTCAATATTTTTTCCAACACTTGAATCTTGTTTATGGGAATATTCATATTTAAAGACTAGATTAAATATCTTGTTGTGTTTATGTATTGAACGACTTTCATTTATTATGAAGTAAGTTATTGTTACTTTAATTATTCTTGTCCATTAATATTTCCAAAGGGATTATATAAACCTAGGACTCACCCATTTACTTCGAATTAATTTTGGAAAAAGATAATTTGGGGTTGGGAAAGACTAATTAACAAGAACCTGGGGCTTTAACCCTCACTTTATAGATTCTACCTAGGGATAGGATTGAACTACTTGTATTCATAATTGGGTGTGCTTAATCTCTTAATTATCTTAGGGATAATCAATTAGGATGTTTTGTTAGTATTCGAACAAATCTAATATAGTATTATTACTCGAGGCTAATTAACATAAACTCGCTCATATTTGTAAAATCATGAAATATATTGGATCATTACTTGAGTGTAATTCCCCGTGCATCCATACCTGTAACCATTGATCATTTTACTTACTTTCTAGGCTATTTTACATTTTCACATTTAGATATAAATATTTTCTCAAAACCATTCTAAGTGTTTGACATTGCATAACAAGTGATAATTCTCTTACACGCCTAATCGCCTATATACTGTTCTCTGTGGGATTCGAAACCGACTCATAGTTAGGTAAATTATATTGCATGCAACCGTATCCATTTGCTTTTTATTAGGGAATTTGGATGTCATCAAAATTGACGTCGTTGCCAGGAAACAATTTGGTGTATCTAGGTTGTTTGAGAAGTAAGCGTAAAAGCCTTGGTCCAAACTTGTGAATATTTGTATAGTTATTTTTCTTATCTTGGTTTATTTTCTTATTTGTTTCTTGTTTATTTTATTAGTCTGCAAAATGGCATCATATAATGAAAGTTGGTGGATGGTAGTTGTTCATACTTTGATGACCCTTGTCCTTATTGTGGAGGACCACACGTGTGGCAAAATTATTTAAATTCTCTTGGGGGAGGATTGTGCGCACAATATCAAACCCATAAGTGGAGTATTTGTGATTAGTGTGATCGTCACAATGGTCATTGGGAGTATTGTGCTTATTTGTCCTTCCTATCCCCAATCCCCCGCTATGATGATTCTACTTTTTGTGATAAAATTTATATGGATATGGAGGTGGAAGAAATTGAGCATGCTCAAAATGGAGAGTTCAAGCTCATGTTAGAATGCTTACTTGAAGGAGGAAACAAAGCGCAAAGTGCCTTGGAGGAGCGTTTGGAAAATAGTCTCCAAAATGATTTGGCGCTTGAAAGGTTGCACTAACAAATGGGAGAAATGCTTGAAGCTTTAGAGGTCCAAAAAGCCTCGAAAGTGAATGATAGGCAAGAACCTTACTTAGATATTGAAGCCAAAAATCCTTTTTTGGCACTTGATCAAAACCCAGAAGAACTCTCAAATGCTCAAAATGAGAATATGATGCTTAGCTGGAGGCCATTCTTGAAACTGATGAGAAGCACAACTTTGCAGTCGAGGACTTAAAGCAAGTCTTGACTCAAAATGATGAGCATAAGAAGAGTTCGACTTCAAGGAAGAAAGTGAGCTTTATTTTGAGGAATCAAGAATTTAACATCCTCCAACTGAATCCATGCTTGTTAGTGATGCCAAGAAAAATATTGAATTAGATTCAACCGGTATAATTGAAAAGATGGTTGAGATTGACTCTAGTCCGAGGGAAAAAGAGGATGTCAAAATCCGGGAAGAATCACAATTTGGAGGGTTGATATCACATTCAAAGCATTTTTCAATATTGGATTTGTGTGGTGATATGGGAATTGAACTACATGAGTCAATGAGGAATTCCCAGGAGGAAAGACAAAGGCCATACATCTTACAATTTGAGGGAACAAGAAGGTAAAATGAAATTCCTCATATGAAACCCAAGAAATGCAAAATGAAGAAATGAAAGTTTGTCTTGATCATCACCTTACCACCCCTACCGCTCGTGGTCACAAGCTTGATTCCAATTTGAGTGCCCAATTCATATCATCCAAGTGGCGAAAAAAGTGGTAAAGTTAATCCGCGTCGTGCCACGATATTAAATTCGGCGCTTGGTGGGAGGAAACCCATCATTTTTAAATTTTTAGTCGTTTTCAAATTAGTATTTTTTAGAATAGCTTAGTATATTATTTTTTGAATAATCTGCCAAGTTTTAGAATTTTTGGAGTTGTTTTGAGCAGGTTGCATGGTACGGACAGCCTAAAAGTAGTAGGTGAACAAAATTGCAGAAAATGCAATGCTATGCGATCGCGAATATGAATCCGCATTCGCACAATATTAGGTTTTAGCTACCTCTATGTGGTCGCATACCAAGTCACGCAATTGCAGAAAGTCGGAAAGTTGGGAGGTGTTGCTCTCTACGATTGCATATACTGATCCGCGATCGCGTATTACCAGGTAAGTCACATAAATTTTAAGCACTGGACATCGAAAATAGCCATCACACCTGCCCAAGCAATAGAAAAAGTGCTTTCGCACTCCCCTAGACCTCAAAATCATCTTAAAGATGTTCTCTCTTCAATTCCATTACAACAATCAAGGTTTAATCTCATAGGTATGTGCTCCATCACTCTAGTCTCTCTTAAAGTTCAATTCTCTGTGCTACAAGTGTAAATGAGCATCCATTTTTTTGTTTTCCTTCTCTGCTTCATGTCTAGGGCTGAAATTTAAGAGATTTTGATGATAATATTATGTGTGAACGTGTGCTTGCTTGCTGAGTAAAGTTGGTTGAGAGAGTGATTTCTTAACTATTGAAAATCTTTGGGGTTAGGTCCGTGCTTTATTTCTCTGAAATTGTTATGGAGATTTGATGCCCATCATGTGTTTGGGGAAATGCCCAAAATAACTCTAACTGGGTGAGGAAGAAGACCTTCGCGATCGTGATGCCTATTTCTGCAATCGCATAGGTCTAATTCTGTGCTTTGGGTAAAATTCCTTACGCGATCACGTTGACTGGACCATGATCGCAAATCTTATCTCTGAGAAAAAGAAAAATTCTCTTCGCGATCGCGTGAGTATTTTCGTGATCACATTTCTCTAACCTCCAGGCAGAAAAATGGTAGCGTGCAGATTTGAATGTTGTTGCTTGTGGGTCATTTTCTTTGGCCTAAATGCATCATAATATAGTGTATTATGTACCCATACAAGCATTTGACATGTGGTCTCCTTTTATAGGTACTTTGAGCGTAAAATGGCCTAAAAAACTGTTGAAATTGCACAAGAGCCTGCTCCCCAAGATGTGGAAGATGAATATTTTGATCGGACCAGATTTGCAGCTGCTGAATGTGAAAGAAACTATGACAAACTCATGTTAAAGAGCATTCATCAAAGAAAGGGGCATTCGTTTGTACAACCTTGAGGCTAAGATGCTGGATTTTTTCCGAAGATTGACTGACAGGATGGATGTGCTTTGCTCCTGAACCAATTAAAGTGAACTACACAGTAGTTAGTGAGTTCTATGCCAAAGCCTTGAAGACAAATTTCAAGGGGAAATATTCATCTTTGTTAGGGGAAAGCTGGTCAACTTTGGCCCCGAGGTAATAAATGCACACTACATGCTTCCCAATGCTGACAATGAGGTATACAGAGCCAGAGAAAGGGAGAGAGGAAGCCAATGGTTGGTTGAGAAGCTTCTTGACGGGGTAACACCGACTTGGAAAAAACTACACAAAGGTGTGATTCTTCTGAATTCAAAATTGAAGCCAAGACTTGGCTGTCCATTATTTGTTCCAGAATCATGCTAGCTAAACATTAGTCTAAGGTGACACCTGAGAAGGGAGTGATGATTGTTGCGATTATGGATGATTTGCCAGTGAACGTGGGCTAACACATAGTGAGTGAAATTGAGAAAGCATGTAATGAAAGGTCTGAAAGTTTATTATTTCTCTCATTGATCACTCGGTTGTGCTATAATACTGGGGTGCTAAAGGAACCGAATGATTCTAAGAATAACCCAGCCATAGAAATTTATCCAATTCTTCGAAAAGGGTCAACTGACGGGAAGAAGAAGAGAAAAGTTGATGTACTATCTCCTTTATTTGGGCAGGTTACTGATACTGCCGATGGGTCCGATATTTCTTCCACAGCTGCAGTAGGACCACATAACCCCATTGATCCATTTCCTTATGGACCTCCCACTATGTGCCACTTTTCAAGTAAAATCTATGACGTAGATGCTCATATTCGCCAACTTAAAGCTGACCTTCCTTCTGGTCCATCAGGGGGAAGCACTTCGATTGGGACTGGTAAGAAGCCATCTTTGGATGATTTAGTTCAATAAAAAAAAAGCAATCAAAAATAGGTTGGAAGACATGAGCCGAAGACAAGGCAAAATTGAGAGGCGACATTTGAAGTTCAAGGAGCATAAGAAGAAGAAAAGCAAATTTCTGTCCAAAATGATGCACACGCTGAGTTCATTTTGTGGCTGACATGAATGAGAGGACAATGATGATGAAGGTTAGGAGCTCAAATTTCTCACCACCTCCAGCTCCGAGTGATACAGTTTCAGGGAGCACCTCTTTCATCTTAGCTTGTTTTGATTTGTTGTACTGGGGACAATGCAACACTTTAGGTTGGGGCTGGCTCATATATGATGGATGTATGTGGAGCATGATCTTTTTTTTGTGAACTTTTGTAGATTGGTTGACATTTGTAGCTTATTAGTAATATTTTTTAGTTTACTTCTAGCATGTTAGCATTAGCATTTTCTTGTTATTTTTTATTTTTCATAGTAGTATTAATGAAACTCCTTTGTTTTTTTATGGTGCGGTTCTTTTCCAAGGAAATAATTTGTGTCGAACTGGTGACTTCACTATGATGGATGGCGTGACAACTTTCTTAAGGGATTAGTCTTGTTTAGCTTTTCTTTGTTTTTAGGTAAATATTTTTTTAGTTAGTTTAGTAGCTAGTAGTGAATAAACTTCTATCATGCTCTTCTTCTTATTTCATTTTTATCTTATAACTAGTGATGTATATAAGCGTTCCACGTTGTATCTAGAGCTTGTGACTTATATTTCACCGGGTTTTGGGATTTATACATGTTGAGCGACAATTTTCATTTATATAGATGTTGATGTTTATTGTTTAAGTTATTATTTCAGTTATTCTGCATATCTGTTAGGCTTACCTAGTCTTCGAGACTAGGTGGCATCATGACAACTTACAGGAGGGAATTCGGGTTGTGACAAGTTGGTATCAGAGCTCTATATTCATATATGTTATGAGTCACAAGTAGGTTTAGTAGAGTCTCGCAGATCGTACGGTGACATCTGTACTTATCTTCAGGAGGCTATGGAACTTTTAAGAAAATTTTTACCTCTTTGATTCTTTGTCATGCAAAACTGTTGACTTCTGGATTCTAAACTTCTATCTTTCTATTCTCTCATAGATGGTGAGGACGCATATAGCTGAATAAGATGACTAAACACCCGCGCCCCCTACTAGAGCCACGAGAGTCCAGGGACGGGGTACGGGCCGATGACGTCCATGTGGTGTAGCTAGAGCACTCGTATGAGCTGCTATAGAGGAGCCACCAGTAGCTTTAGTTGGTGCGTAGGCACCTGAGATGACTGTTACTTCACCAACCCTCCAGGAGACTCTTTCCCAATTTTTGAGCATGTTCAGCACTTTGGCTCGGGCAGGGTTGATACCAATTGCTCCCGCCACATCTTAGGTCGGTGGAGCAGCATAGACTCCCACCGACCGTACCCCAGAGCAGCGAGTCTAGGTCGATCAGGTTCCAGAGGTCATACCACTGCTGTCGGTAGCTCCATTTCGTCCCGAGGATAGGGCATTAGTTTCTAAGGAGGAGCAACTCAAGATCGAGAGGTATAAGAAGTACCACCCTCCTACTTTCAGTGGCTTCACCGTACTATGGGTCTTGTAGAGTCTCGTGGGGTTTCTTTCACTATGTTCCAACTTAGAGGAGCGGCTTACTAGTGGTGTCGAGCATATGAGTTGGGTAGCCCAGCCGAGGTAGCTTCACTCACTTAGACTCAGTTCTTAGATATGTTCCATTAGGAGTATGTTCCCTAGAGTCTTAGAGATGCTTGGCACGCATAGTTTGAACAGTTGCGCTAGGGTTCTATTGCCGTGTCAGAGTATGTGCTTCCATTAAGTGATTTGGCTAGGCATGCACCAGCCTTGGTTGCTACTGTTCAAGAGCAGGTTCGTCAATTTATTGAGGGGCTCAAGCCCAGTAACAGATTTAGCATAGCCCGAGAGTTGGAGATGGATATTGCATACCAGCAGGTAGTAGGGATCGCTATGAGATTGGAGGGCAAGCTGACTTGGGAGAAAGAGGAGAGAGAGGCCAAGAGGTCTCGAGAGTCCGACACTTATAGTGGCACTCGTGCCCAAGCTGGAGCTCATCAGGGTAGGGGTTATGTGAGTCGCCCTGTTCGTTCAACACTTCCATTTTCCAGCGGTATTTTGGCCACTCCTACGCCTCAGGCTCCCTATTATGCATCACCATTGTCTAGTGCACCTCCTGCACAGGGTGCTTTTAGTCGTCAATCCAACCGATCTGTTTCGAGCCAGCCATAGTAACCGTATCCTCCAAGAGCTTATTTTGAGTGGTAACACTCGACATATGATGAGGGATTGTCCTATACTTAGGATGGGCGCGCCTTTTCAGACTACTCAGGCTCCCTATGCTCCATCGGATACTCAAGTTATGGTTACCACTCCACCTGCTCAGCCAGCTTGGGGTGGAGGTCAGGAAGGTAGAGGTCGCCCTAGAGGGGGAGGCCAAGCCAGATACTATGCCATTCCTACTAGGACAGAGGCAATTTCATCTGACTCTGTCATTAAAGGTATTGTTTCGGTCTGTCATAGAGAGGAATTAGTGTTATTTGATCTAGGCTTCACTTATTCCTATGTGTCATCTTATTTTGTTTCGTATTGGGTGTATCCTGTGATTCTTTGAGTTCTTCTGTCTATGTGGCTTTACCCGTGAGAGATTCTATTGTTCTTGACAGTGTGTACCAATCATGTTTAGTTGTTCTTAGTTTTTTTAGACTATGGATGATATATTGTTGCTCATTATAGTGGATTTCGATGTTATTTTAGGCATGGACAGGTTGTTGCCTTTAATGCTATCCTTGATTGTCACGCCAAGACCATGGCACTAGCCACTCTAGGATTACCACGGTTAGAGTGGAGAAGTACCTTAGATTATGTTCCTAGTAGGGTTGTTTAATTTTTAAAGGCTTAACGAGTGGTTGAGAATGGGTGCGATGCGTATCTGGCATACGTGAGGGATGTTAGTGTTGATACTCCTACCATCGAGTCAGTTTTGGTAGTAAGGGATTGTCTAGATGTTTTCCCGGTGATTCCCCCGGTCATGCCGCTCGATAGAGATATGGACTTTGGTATTGATTTGTTACTAGGCACTCAACCCATTTCTATTCCACCCTATCGTATGGCCCCAACAGAGTTGAAAGAGTTAAAGGAACAGTTGTAAGAGTTGCTTTCTAAGGGATTCATTCAGCCTACTGTGTCGCCTTGGGGGTGCTCCTGTCTTGTTTGTAAAGCAGAAGGATGGTTTTATGAGAATGTGTATTGATTATCGCTAGTTGAACAAGGTTACAATGAAGAACAAGTATCCATCGCCACGTATTGATGACCTATTTTACCAGCTTCAGGGTGCCAGAGTGTTCTCTAAGATCTAATTGCGTTCAGGCTATTATCAGTTGAAGATTTGGGAGCTAGATATCTGAAAAGCTGCTTTCTGGACTCGTAAGGTCATTACGAGTTCCTTGTTATATCTTTTGGGCTGACCAATGCCCCAACAACATTTATGAACTTTATGAACAATTTATTTTATCCCTATCTTGAATCTTTTGTCATTGTGTTCATTGATGACATTCTGGTATACTCTCGAAGCCAGGAAGATCATGAGCAGCACCTGAGGACTATGCTTCAGGCCTTGAGAGAAAATAAGTTATATGCGAAATTTTTGAAGTGTGAATTCTGGCTAGATTCTGTGTCTTTTTTGGGTCATGTAGTATCCGGTGAGAAGATCAAGGTTGATTCGAAGAAGATTGAAGGAGTGCAGAGTTGGCCCAGACTGTCCTCGGCCCTGGAGATCTGGAGTTTTTTTAGCTTGGCGGGGTATTATTATTGATTTGTACAGTTTTTCTCGTCTATTATAGCACCTATGACCAGGTTGACCCAGAATGGTGCTTCGTTCAAGTGGATTGAGGAGTATCAGGAGTGCTTTCAAAAGCTTAATACAACTTTGGCTATAGCTCCGATATTGGTATTTCCTACTGGTGCGAGGTACTATATGGTGTATTGTGATGCGTCCTGTATTGGTCTCGGTGCGGTGTTGATGAAGGACAATAGAGTGAGTGCCTACACGTCTAGAGAGTTAAAGGTGCATGAGAAGAACTATCCTGTCCACGAGCTCGAGTTAGCAGGTATTGTTCATGCCTCGAAGATCTGGTGGCACTATTTGTACGGTGTCCCTTGTGAGGTCTGCACCGATCACCGAAGTGTAAAACATCTTTTTAAAACATAAGGACCTTAACTTGCGACAGTAGAGGTGGTTGGAGTTTGCTTAAGGACTATGGCATCACCATTCTCTATCATCATGGTGCAAGGTGGAGAGTTTGGGCAACTTAGCATATCTATCGGTAGCAGAAAGGCCATTAGCCTAGGATGTTTATGCCTTAGCCAACTAGTTTGTCGGATTGGATATTTCTGAGTCGAGGCCAGTTTTGGCTTGTGCGGTTTCTCAGTCCTTTCTTTATGATTGTATTAGAAAGCGCCAATATAATGACCCCCATCTACTTGTCCTCATGGACACGGTTTAGCACGACGATGCAAAGGAGGTTACTGTTGGAGAGAACGGTGTATTATGGATGCATGGAAGGCCACGTGTACCCAATGTAGATGGTTTGCTTGAGTTAATTCTCTAGGAGGCTCACATTTCGCGGTACTCCATTAGTTCAGGTACCGCAAAGATGTATGGACGCAGATGAAGGTGGACATAGTGGAGTATGTAGCTTGGTGCCTAAATTTTTAGCAAGTGAAGTATGAGCATCAGTAGCCGGGTGGATTACTTCAGAAGTTAGAGATTCCAGCGTGGAAATGGGAGCGGATCTGTCACACCTCTTTTTTTAGACACTCGAAGGTGGTACAAAGGAGTTTTTCCAATTAAAGTTACAATATTTGAAATGGAATTATTTATTTGATATTTCTTCAGAGTCGCCACTTGGAATATGTAAATTGGTGTCCCAAGTCACCGGCTTATTTTAAATTCCAAATCGAGGAAAATTTCGACTTTCTTTTTGAAGTCTGCGAACCCGAAATTCTGAATAAGAAATTCTGTTAACCCGAGGGAAGGTGTTAGGCATCCCCGGATTCCGTAGTTCTAGCACGGTCACTTAAACTATCATAATTGGCCTATTATCAGATTTTAATACATGTTTAGCCTATTGTGCATTTTATTCCTTTTAACCCGCTTTTAATTATTTTAAAGAAGATTTCAACCTCATCTAAAATGAGTCTTTGGACCACGCCACATGAAATACACCCGAAGTCCGAGACACATTTTATTTAACGTTGTGAGATTTGAATTTGGGTCGCATGAAATGCGCACCCGAATTTAGGAAGGTAAATTATTAAATAACGCGCCTAAAGCAAACTACGCATTTTTTTTTTGATTTTGCGAGAGCCATGAAAAATTCAACCAAATGGCACACCTTGATTCCTAAAGGATTAAAATTAATTACATGAGGGCCATGGGTTTTGAGATTTTATTTGGCATGGCACGCTTCAAATTATTCCAAAAGATTGCATTCCACTAAAGCAAACTAAGGATGTTCATACTTATTTCATTCTAAGTTTGAGATTATTGCAAAGGCCATGATTTATGGATATGGAATTATTATTGAAGAAATATACGACTTGAGTTATTATGGACCTACCCACCCATGTTGGTATCAAATTTTCTATTGACTTAACATCCTTTAATTTGGATCCAAACTATTACATTGTTCATTCTTCATTTTTGAATACATCTTCCTATCGTTCCCTATGAACTACAATCTCATTGAATAAAGTCATTTTCTCTCTCACGATCTATATTTTTGACGCTCTTCCTTCATTTTTTTCTCATATCTTTCAAGTTGGTAGATAACCAAAATATAATATACAAATCAAAAAGAAATACGGTGAAAGAAAAATCATGAAAACATTGGTTAAGAAAAAAATGAACCTTTTATAGATGAAGATCTTCTTCTATACATATGGAGCAAAAAACCTTCAGATTTAATGTGCAAACGAACCGCAATCAAAGGAAACGAGCGGAAACCTTCGAACCGAACTCGACTTCGACCTCTTCGGGCTAGTATTTTGGGTTATCTTTTAAATTGAGTTTGAAGCTTTTGGATTTGATTTTTGGTGTGATTTAGCTCATGTTTTTGAGGTATTTTTTGGTCTTAAAAAGGATGAGAATTGCTTGTTTTTTTTTTTGAAAGAAAGAAACAAGAAGAAATAATGAAACTAGTAGAAATTTCCTTTAGCATAGAAGAAGAAAATTTGTTCTCTCTATTCTCCCCTTATTTTTTCTCTTCTTCCTCCTCTTTCTTCTCAAATTTTCTCTTCTATTTATAGTGAAATTTTCAAAAAATTTCAGAATATTTTTTTAAAAATATTTTATTATTTTATTATTTTTTTAAATAAAATAAATACCACTTACAAATTGCTTTTATTTTTTTATAAAAATAAATCTCACCTTTCTTTACTTTTATTTTTTAAATTCTAACTTTAATTACTTTTATCTTATTTAAAATCCCACTTTTTTTTACTTTTTAAAAGAGAATTCCACTTTTTTAACTTTTCTTTAAAAAACAATCCACCTTCTTCTGCTTTTCTTTTAAAAATGCTACTTTCTTTTACTTTTAAATTTTTTTAATTTTTAGATACCTTTATATTTATTTTTTAATTCCAACTTTCTTTTACTTTTTATTTTTTTAAAATTTTCACAAAACTTTATTTTATTTTTAAATTTTCTACTTTATTTTACTTTTTAAAAGAGAATTCCATCTACTTTTGCTTTTATATATATATATTTTTGTTCAAAACTTCCCTTTTTCTTAATTTTTAAATTACTCCCGAAAATAATAATAATAATAATATTTTTCGGATTTTTTTTATTATTTAAAAATAAAAATAAAAATAAAAAAATATTAAAAGTAATAATTCACTTTTAAAATTTATATTTTTACCCTATAATAAAAAGTGTAACAAAGCTAAAAAAATTGTAGGTTAAAACCTCCTAAAATATTTACATAGAAGAAGTGATAAAAAAAATTAAATATCGTCAAAAATTAGGTGCTCACAGCTGCCTCTTTTTTTTTGGAAACATGAAGAGTTTTCAAGCAAAGATAACGTGAGCCATGTGACTAATTTTTGAACATATTTTTATTCAAAAGGGGAGAAATATGGATAATAGAAAAGACAACGGGTGCAACCGAGTCTTGGTTTTGGACATCCTACATATCCGGGGTTATAGAGGAATCAGGTCGCGTGTAGTTCAAGAAGTTTGAGATGATGGAGTATATCAAGATGGAGAGTCGGTCGAGGTGTTTTTCTGTTGAGGTTCCGGTCCACGGTCCTGATGTTGCATCAAAAATCAAAACATAAAAAAGACAAGCTAAGCCTATCAACCATGAGTTACAAGATTCCTATCTATAAGTCTTCTAAAGCTTGATCTTGAGCCTTGAATGGTTATTCGTGCAGACTTTAGATTTGAACCTTGATGCTTGCTAGTTGCAGGTACTAGGTCATTCTTATTCATTTTTTCGGATCAAGACCAGGCATGCAGTGATTGTGACCTCGGCCGTCGACTTCTGCATTTGAATTAACTTCTTACTTTCTTTTTCTATTCTGGATTGTGACTATCTTCTGTTGATCACCTCAGACTGTTGGTTCGCATTCTTGCCGCGAGCTTCTCTTATTGTTGACTTGCATTGTAATCTGAGATGCTTTTTACTTTCCTTCAGGTGGGCGCCTAATTGCTCAACTTGAGTCGTCTTCCTTTGACCATTGTTGCTTTCCCTTTGTTCCTCAAGGTGGGTTCCTGCAACCAAAACAAGCAAAACAAACGAAATCTTCTATCCCAGTTTGCACTAGGAAGATTTGTGAGTTGTTAGCAAAATTGTAAACCACTTATACTACTGTTGCAATGATGAGAGTAAAATAAAGACAAGACTAAGATGTACGTCTCCTACGAGTAAAATCAAGAAACTTTGACTAACAAATGCGTCTGCCAAAATAAAACCTGAATGAACCAAACTAGGAAGTGTGTCTCCTAAGGGTTAATTTTAATGACCAAGACTAGGAAGTGTGTCTCCTATGGGTGAAAACTTTAATGACTCAAACTAGGAAGTGCGTCTCCTATGAATGAACTCACAATTTAGGAAGTGCGTCTCCTACAGGTGAAACTTTAATGACTTAAACTAGGAAGTGCGTCTCCTATGAATGAACTATCAATTTAGGAAGTGCGTCTCCTAGAGGTGAAGCTTTAATGACTCAAACTAGGAAGTGCGTCTCCTATGGATGAATTATCAATTTAGGAGGTGTGTTTCCTATGGGTGAAAAGAAACTTAGGAAGTGCGTCTCCTAGGGGTGAAACTTTAATAACTCAAACTAGGAAGTGCGTCTCCTATGAATGAACTATCAATTTAGGAAGTGCATCTCCTACAAATGAAACTTTAATGACTCAAACTAGGAAGTGCATCTCCTATGAATGAACTATCAATTTAGGAAATGCCTCTCCTACAGGTGAAACTTTAATGACTCAAACTAGGAAGTGCGTCTCCTATGAATGAACTATCAATTTAAGAAGTGCATCTCCTATAGGTGAAACGTTAATGACTCAAACTTGGAAGTGTGTCTCCTATGGATGAACTATCAATTTAGGAAGTGCGTCTCCTATAGGTGAAACTTCAATGACTCAAACTAGGTCTCCTACGAACTATCAATTTAGGAAGTGCGTCTCCTACAGGTGAAACTTTAATGACTCAAACTAGGAAGTGCGTATCCCATGAATGAACTATCAATTTAGGAAGTGCGTCTCCTACATGTGAAACTTTAATGACTCAAACTAAGAAGTGTGTCTTCTATGAATGAAATATCAATTTCGGAAGTGCGTCTCCTACAGGTGAAACTTTAATGACTTAAACTATGAAGTGCGCATCTATGAATAAACTATCAATTTAGGAAGTTCGTCTCCTACAGGTGAAACTTTAATGACTCAAACTAGGAAATGCGTCTCCTATGAATGAACTATCAACTTAGGAAGTGCGTCTCCTATAGGTGAAACTTTAATGACTCAAACTAAGAAGTGCGTCTCCTATGAATGAACTATCAATTTAGGAAGTGCGTCTCCTACAGGTGAAACTTTAATGACTCAAACTAGGAAGTGCATCTCCTATGAATGAACTATCAATTTAGGATGTGCGTCTCCTACAGGTGAAACTTTAATGACTCAAACTAGGAATTGCGTATCCCATGAATGAACTATCAATTTAGGAAGTGTGTCTCCTACAGGTGAAACATTAATGATTCAAACTAAGAAGTTCGTATCCCATGAATGAACTATCAATTTAGGAAGTGCGTCTCCTACAGGTGAAACTTTAATGACTCAAACTAAGAAGTGTGTCTTCTATGAATGAACTATCAATTTAGGAAGTGCGTCTCCTACAGGTGAAACTTTAATGACTCAAACTAGGAAGTGCGCATCCTATGGATAAACTATCAATTTAGGAAGTGCGCCTCCTACAGGTGAAACTTTAATCACTCAAACTAGGAAATGCGTCTCCTATGAATGAACTATCAATTTAGGAAGTGCGTCTCCTACAGGTGAAACTTTAATGACTCAAACTAAGAAGTGCGTCTCCTATGAATGAACTATCAATTTAGGAAGTGCGTCTCCTACAGGTGAAACTTTAATGACTCAAACTAGGAAGTGTGTATCCCATGAATGAACTATCAATTTAGGAAGTGCATCTCCTACAGGTGAAACTTTAATGACTCAAACTAAGAAGTGCGTCTCCTATGAATGAACTATCAATTTAGGAAGTGTGTCTCCTACAGGTGAAACTTTAATGACTCAAACTAGGATCCAAACTAGGAAGTGTGTCTCCTAAGGGTAAAATCTCAGTTTAGGAAGTGCGTATCCTACAACAAAATATAACTTGCAAACCCAGACTAGGCAGTGTTTCTCCTAGGGGTGATGTGTGATCTTCTCAATAGCCTTTTCATAAATAGAATTGGGGTATTACACCTAAATATTTCAAGCTTCCCATCTTTGATATGAACATAGCTTCCGTTCCTGTTTCAGACAAAGAAACTTGTGAGTTTAAACATTGTGGTTGGTTTGTGGACTTGACTTTGAGGCGATTTCTCCTTCACTTTCCATGATAACTTTGATTTCACCTTGATAGTCATTGCTTGCTTATTGACTAACCAATTTCTATGTCACCTTTATCATAGAAAATACCGTTTATCCGTTCAGACCCAATACCCTCTATATGTCGCATTGCTCATGAACTGACATTTACCAAACCTTTGTATTTCACATGAATTCCAAAGCATGTTGATTGTTACTAGCTCAGTGCGCTTGTTGTTCTTTTATGATGATTTGATGTCCTAACCATATCCCGTTTTGTGCAATTGGAAAGCTGGGGGCAAATTTTGAAGTCATTTCTTACTTGTTCTGACCAAACATACTCAGGAAGAGGAAGTAAACTAGACAAATGGAACAATGGACAAAGATGATTCCTAACCAGAAAACTATAAAGTAAAAACCTATCAGATGTGGATACCAACTCTAATAACCATGACATGCACCTGCGTCCTATTCTGTTCAGAAAATCTAATGTTCAGCTTTTGTCGTACCTTTTGCCGTGAAACTGGGCTTCAGTGCTCCACTCATCCAATATGATTCACAATCCTTATTCGTCTTGTAGGGTCCAAAGGGTTTTTACCGTCAAGCCTCTCTCATTTTGGTCTTTCTCTCTACTTACAGTCGCTTCAAGGTGCCTGTGAGGGTTTTCACCAATAAGACTCTCTCATTTTCATTATCTTTCCTGCTTGGACTGGAGTGTTGCCCCTGACATGAATCACCTTTACTTGCTCGAGTTGGAATCTTTTGAAGACTGATCAGAAGGTCTTTCTTTGGACCGTAATGTGGGTTTTTGGATAGGGTTTGAAAGAAAGATTATCAAAAGGCTCAAAACGACTCGACTGGTTCAAAATTACAAGTTTCGGAATCAGATTTTTTACAACAACCATAATTTTTGCCCCAGTTTCTTTGCTTGGGGACTTTTGGATTTTTATTTCGATGAGACCGAGCCGTGAGGCTGCCTACGTATCCTTAAAGAAATCAGGTCAAACGTAGTTCACAACTACTTTTGTCGTTGCTATTTTTCTTTTCTTTTCTTTTTCTCTTTTTTTTTCCTTCCTTTTCTCCTTTTGTTGTTTTATTGTTTTTCTTTTTTCTTTTTCTTCTCTTTTTCTTCTCTTTTCCTTTTTTTTCCTTTTTGTTTACTTATATTTCATGCTTGTGTTTCTAATCTTTGCTGCTGATTTTGAAAGTGGGGTATGAAAGAAAATAAATAAGACTCAAAGGGGTACGAAGGATAAAGTGTTTAGATAGCAGAACAAAATGCCTTCGTCATTCCAATCCTCAAAACATGCCAAGCGCAAATAACACAATTAAACAAACCATTTGTAACATCTTCTGATTGTGCTAGACTTTATAACCATATCCACACATTTGCTTTTTGTCAATTTTAAGTACTGTTGGGCAATACTCTTCGTTACCACGAATGATCCCTACCAATTTGGGGCAAACCTATCGATGCAGCAGGATGTATTTCCATAGTATCACTTTATGTTCTATCTGCCTCAGTTTCACATGGTTCGGGCTTCAAATGCTCTCAAAGTATACAAATTTGTTCTATTTCCTTCTAGTGCCCCTGTCATCTTCAAAATTGTTTCAATGCTTCATGACTAAACTGACTTTTAATACCAGGCTGAGAATTATGTGTGCATGTCATGTCACTAGAGTCGACCAAAAAAGGACTATAAGAGGAAAAGTTGTAACGACCCGACCGGTCATTTTGAGTACCAGCGCTCTGTTCAGCAGTTGGAGGCCATGAACAACTTCATTTTCAGGTATTATGACGTATGCGTGTGGTCGGAATTGAATTTCGGGAAGTCAAGAGTTGATTTGGAAGGAGAATTCTTATTTTGGAAGCTTAAAGTTGAAAGAATGAACTAGGATTGGAATTTTGAGTAAACGACCTCGGAATCGGGATCCGAAGGTTCCAGCAGGTTCATATGATGATTTCGGACTTGGGCGTATGCCCGGATGGGGTTTTGGAGGACCTGGGAGCATTTTGGTGCCTATTGTGGAAGTTGGCATTTTGGAAGAAATTTCATAAATTTGGTTTGAAGTGCATTTCAGCGTTATCAATGTCTGTTTGGAATTCCAAGACTGGGAGTAGCTCCGTATGGTAATTCTGGAGTTGGGAGCGCGATCGGAAGTGAATTCGGAGGTCCGTAGTCATTTTGGAGCCATTTGGCTAAAGATAGAAATTTGAAGGTTTTTGAGAAGTTTGACCGGAGGCTGACTTTTTGATATCGGGGTCGGAATCCAATTTCGAAAGTTGGAGTAGGTCCGTAATGTCAAATATGACTTGTGTTCAAAATTTGAGGTCAATCAGACATGATTTGATAGGTTTAAACGTCGGAAATAGAAGTTGGAAAGTTCAAGGTTCATAAAGCTTGGATTGGAGGTCGAATGATGATTTTAGCGTTGTTTGATGCGATTTGAGGCCTCGAGAAAGTCCGTAATATGTTTTGGGATTGGTTGGTATGTTTGGTTGGGGTCCCAACGGCCTTAGGAGGATTTCGGGTGGTTAACGGATCAAAAATGGAACATTTGGAGAGCAAATGCTGCTGGTTGCTGGTATTTCTGCGTCAGCGGAAGAGGGACCGCATAAGCGGCCCCGCAGAAGCGGAATTGTTCAAATGCTCGTGGACCGCAGATGCGGTCAAGGATCCGTAGAAGTGGGACCGCATCTGTGGAAAAGAGATCGCATGAGTGGAAGGGAGCAGCCAGGGGTGAGACCGCAGATGCGGAAATTGGCCGCACCTGCGGAACCGCATAAGCGGCAGAGGAGCCGCAGGTGCGAAAAATCACTGGAGGCAGGGGGTTTGTTTTAAGTCGGATTTTGGTCATTTCTTCTTCATTTCTTCATGGCCTGGGTAATTTTTGGGGAGCTTCAAGAGAGGATTTTTGTCGTCAATGTTAAGTTAAGTTATCCCCATCACTTTTGAGTTAAATACATCAATTATGTATGGAATTGAGCGTGAAAATTAGTGTAAAATTGAGGTTTTGGTGGAAAACCTAAAAAATTATATTCTTGGAATTTAGCCACTATTTTGGGTATGGAATTTAGAGAAAATTATATATTTGAGCTCCTAAGGTCATGGGTAACCTTTATCTTTGAGAAATTTCGGAATCCGGGCACGTAGGCCCGAGGGCATTTTGGTCATTTCACTAAGCGAAGTTGGGAATTTGCCTAATTTGAATTGTTAACAAGTATTTGAGCATGTTCTCATTAGTTTGTCGTTAATTGGCTAGTTTTAGTGCATTGTGCGTCGGTTAAAGCCTTTGGAAGAATGTAGAATGTCAGTTTTGAGTCTTCGGAGCGGGGTGAGTCTCCTTTCAAATCTTGTGAGGGAGAATTTACCCCATAGGTGAATTAAATTGGCTGTGTGCTCCTTTTTGTGGGGGCTACGTACGCACGAAGTAATGAGAGTCCGTACGTAGCTACTATTATGCTATTGTCCGGGTAGTCTAGGACTCAAAAGCATGCTATACTTGGAATATCTGTAATCCTATTGACATTTGATTTTGGTAAATCACATTGAATTAATAAATGGATTTCTAAAAAGGACTTAAGCTTCGTTTTCTCAAATTATTAAAAAGAATTGGTTTTTCTTGGATTGTTGCTCCATGTTGACTTTTTGACTGATTGTCTCTGTGTGTGTGTTTATTTTGGAACGGGCCGAATTCCTCGGCAGATTAATAGATGCATCTATAGGCGCACTGTCGACCCTCGGCAAGTGGACATTTATTTCTGTTGGATCGAGTCGTCGCCTCGGTGTGATTTGCGCATGTTGTTTGTCGTTTGAGGATTTTTAAACGTGAAATTTACCCATTGTAGCTTGATATAAACTGATGAAATAATAAAGAATAAACCTTGAAGCCCCTGATTATTTGTTGAAGGTGTTTACCTATTTTCTGGCTTCGCGAATTAAAACTACTATATAAATCCATAATTTCTCTCACAATTCTAGAATATTGTTAGTTGACCTCTAGTGAGTGTCGAAGTTGACCATATCGTCTCTACTCCTTCGAGATTTGGCGGGATACTCATTGAGTACACGTTGTTTACGTACTCATACTACACTTCTGTGCATTTTTGTTGCACAGGTATATATAGCTCTAGCAGCCTACTGGGTGTAGCAGCACAGAATGTTTCTGGGACTAGGTGAGCTGCATCATTCGAGGCGACCCGCAACTAGTATAGTTCCCTGCATCATTTTTATTATTTATTCCATGTCCACTGTATTTCGGACAGAGGTTGTATGTTATTTTCCTTATCGATAGTTGCTCATGCACTAGTGACACCGGGTCCTGGGGATGTATTTGGATTTATTCGAAAATCTTAAAAGTTGATTAAATATTTCATTATTTATTCAGAGAAAAATACCGAGTCTTGTTTAAATTGTATAAACGAAATGTTTTCAAAATTATTATAACGAGAATTTAATTAAGTATTCTAGGTGGCTTGCCTGACAGCGGTGTCCGGTGCCACCACGACCCTTAGTGGATTTTGGGTCGTGACAACATGGTATCAAAGCCCTAGGTTCCCGTCAGTGTCACGAGTCATGAGCAAGTCTAGTAGTGTCTTGCGGATCGGTACGGAGACGTTTGTACTTATCCTCGGGAGGCTACAGGGCTGTTAGGAGTACTTCCCTTCTATGTTTCCTTATCATGCGGTTCGATTCCTTTGAGGCTTATGCCTTTGATTTCTTCCCACTCAATCTTACGCGATGCGAGCGCATGTTATAAATCAAAAATTGAAGGATTGCAATGGCACTACAAATGTGGTGCGGGATGATTTTCCCGGTATAGTTGATTGGACTATTATAGTCGCATTACGGAGGGATATTATATTATTCAGTTCAGTAACAGAACTTCTAAGAGCCTTAAGGCTAGGCACAGATTGCCATAATGCTTATGAGCGATTATTCCGCAGTATTGTTGTGATGGTAGGGTGTTTGCCCACGTGTCGGGGCAGTGAATGAATTGAATGGAGGTTTACTCAGTGTGTAATCAAAGGATTCAGTATTTTATTTCCGGCGGGAAAAAATCAAACGAACTGAGGATAGCCAGAATGGACTGGTGGAAGTAATGAAACGTGGTAATTGCAAGCGTGGTGGAGTTCTTCTCTACATTGGGGTGTTGTTGTCCTAATTGGACTTACTAAGTTTGTCGATGTTATAATCTACTACAATTCGCCTTTATGGCAAGATATTGTGAAACAGTATTGGAGTTACGACTATCAGATATCACAGGGTGCGGTGGTTCTAGATCTAATCAGTATTTCGAGATGTTGACGGACCAATAAAGACGACCTTCGGAAAAGTTTAAAGTCAGTAACAAATTGTGGATTCAAGTTCCAGGAAGATACATTTTATTAAGGCAACAACTGAGTACCAAAAGATGAGAAAGCATGTGGGAAGTGTCAGGCAGAGTTTCGAACCACTAAAGGGCCAGGTATAAGAAGTGTAGGTCTAGCAGCTGATTAAAGGAGCGAGTTTTCCCAAAGTGGGATAGTTTGGAGTGATCTGGGATTTTAGCGACGGGCAATTGAAGTCTGCAGGTTTAATTCAAAGCATGGGTTGTTATGCGGCAGGAGATTTGGTATGATGGAAAGGATCAGCTTGAAATGAAAAAGTGTGCAGCATAACTCGGAATTTGAAAGGTGTTGCCCCACATTTAATTGATGTCCACAAGGGATGAATGGACCAGCATAGCTAGAAAGTGAGCTTGGACTCAGGATTTGGTTATTGATGTCATGGTGATTGTATCCCATGCAGCATCATTGGAAGGTGTCGGGAGGTGATTTCCACAGGCGGGTTATTTCCTCGTGAGCAGGTTAGCGGTCGTGAGGTTGGCAAAGCTTCTGCAAGGAATTATATTGGTTATCCAACAAAGAGATCGATCATGTGAATGTGGATGATGATTTACAATACGAAAGATGGGGATTTACAGAAGGATTCCGAGAAATTGCGGCGGATGATTGCGCAAGGTTATAGCAATAAGAGGTAAAGAATTCTGGTGAATTCCAGCGTTGTGTGTTAATGGCTTTAAGCTAAGTGGGAGAGCCCCACCGCTTATGATTTGGGTTGCATTGTTAGCTACTTGCGAGGTTTCCAGTTATAAATACCTTGATGGGTTATCTCAGTTATGGAAAAAGACCATAAGTGGTGAATTGAGTAGATGAATTGTGGAATGCATGCTATAGTTGGCCTTGTTGGCTCATGTTCGAACTTGAGAAAATATTCAGCATTTATGCCTCGTATAAATGCAGGTTTTAGAGGAAGTGATTTTGCCGGGTGCTTCGTCGAGAGGGTATTCGCGTGTTATGAGATTTATGGAGTGGATTAAATTCGGGACCAAGTCAGAGCGGGTATCTCTCAGTAATGGTCCTAGTGAATTCAAGAGGTAAAGAGTGGTGCCTAATGATTTCAAGCCTATAAGTACAACTAAGAATCAAGCTTTGTAGCAGCATATGAGAAGGTGCCCAAAATGTTCTATGATGTGTTACCTTGTGGTGTAGCATTTGAGAAATGTAAAATAATTCGTGAGATTTGAGACAGCATGGTCTCGCAATTCAAGGTCACTCGGGGTGAGTGTAGAGGGAGTATGTTATGTGTTGAAGAGAGTTAGTATTATTTCCAAAGCAATTAAGGATAAATTGGAAGGAAAGGGATTGATTAGCCATAGTTGAATTTGGCAAGTTGGGGTATGTGGTCAGTTCATTCAGCATGATCGACTTATGTGTATGATATGTGGCGGTACGAGTGAGGTTTGCCGGCCTCCGTAATTGACGTTATTCAGAAGCATTCTTCTGTTATGGCTTGTTAAGTGGAAACGGGTTCCAGAAGGAATATGGTGGCTTGGGCCACTACTTAGAGATTTGCATATCCTTCGGTTATGGGAATTCACTTGTGTGTTACTATGATTCTCCTGAAGTGAGTTAAGTGAAAAGTTTGTATATGATGAAGTGTTAAAATATTAATAATTTCGAAATTATGATGAACACCGTGTGTGAGCACGTGATTTTTATCCCAAGTAAAGAATTCCAAAAATTAAAATAAATAAAAGGGAATTAATTAGGAAAACATTAAAAATGGTAGAACAA